>PVJX010023544.1:0-29133 GCA_004027295.1 Dolichotis patagonum | reverse complement strand
AGAAATTAATGGAGAAAAAAGATGCTTCCATGACAAAGAGGAACTAGGAGAATTTGTGACCACCAGTCCAACCCTACAAAAAATACTGAAGGACATTCTAGGGAGAGAGAACAAGAATACGAGCATTTCAGGAACAGTGGCAGAGAGGCCTCAGTGAACAGGGCAGATAGTGGAGTGGAACAGAAATATAGACAACCAATGGCAGAAAAACAGAATAGCAGAAATGAGGCAGAGAAGATTGGCTGTAATCTCTAGTATAGATGGCCTTTAAATATTGACAGAGAGAAACAGGCAGAGTAGATCAGGAGATAGGGTCCATTGAGATGCTCCATATAGGGAGGCAGTGGGACCCAAAACAAGCAGTGCACCCCATGGGAGTGAAAGGGGAGGAATTGTCTAAAAAAGGGAGGCAGAGGACATGGTAATTGGGTTACAAGATTTAAAATTTACATTATTCTCACCACTCAGTTTGGATGGATTACGTGCTGTTCCAGTGTGTCTACTTACACTAGACTTGAGGACATGGTCAGCTATCCCAAAAATAAGAGGACATATTATGGTAATCATCCCTAATTTTCCTATCAACTTAATCTGAAGCCCTTTATAACTTATACTGTCTTATTATGACTGATCTTATTTGAATCTGGTTTGTTAGACTCCTACTCTGTATTGACTGATTTTATTTAAATCTGTTATGATTGATAGCATCAAGTCTAAGAGTATAGGCAACTACACTGAAGGTGACAAGATTCACTAAGATACCCACTCTGGTTTGATTATTACTTGCTTTTGAAGTCATATAATGTCTCCAATGCTTCATTTTTATTAATGTTATATACTGCTGAGACATCATGGTAACCATTGTAAATCACCTAGTTTTGCGGTTTTATGTGACTTTTTTGCCTCATGCCTTTCTAGGAATTGTTTTGTTTTATCTTGCTTTGTTTGTTTTTACCTCTAATACTAAAAGGATAGATATACATTTAGAAACTCATGCATGTGTAGAGCTTATAAACAGTTTATAAGAACCAACTATATAACACATGTTGAAATGAACAACTACTTTGAAGAAAAAGAGACACTATAGTACCCTGTGAAGATTCCATAATGTCATGATGTGAAATCCAGCAAAACTATCACTTTTTGTTCAAAGTGATTGTAGCTTGCTTTGTCTTATTTAAGTTCAACACATATGAAGGTATGGACAGCTGTTTTGAGGAGAATGAGAGACATTATGACAGCCATTCTTGGCTTCCCTATTGTCTGGTCTTGAAGACCTGAAATGCCCTCCTCGTCCTGCTCAGATCAATTCCATAATATGTTGCTTCATGTGAATTCCCTGTATATGACAATATGGTCAACTATTTGGAAGAAAACAAGAGTCAGTATGATAGAGAATGAATATCTCCGATTGTCTAGTTTTGAAATTTATGTCACTTACATTGCTTTCTTATGACCCGCTTTGTTCTGTTTTGTTGTGTTAATTTTACCCTTTTGATACAATTGCATGTATATTTGAGTGAGTAAGATGGATGACCATATTGCTGTTTTTGTCAGATTGTAGAGCAGAACTGTTAACAGTCTCACTGTTTGAATGTCTACTTTACATGTTTTCACTTTGTAATTTGAACAACTATTTCCAAGAAGTCAGTATGTAATTTGTCAAGTAATAATTTCTTAGGATTTTTTGTTGTTGTTCTTTTCCTTTTTGCCTTGGAATTCTGTATTGTTGCTACCCTTTATTCTGTTTTGTTTGTTTTCTCTCTTTAAATAAAATATTTTAAAAAAAAAGATTCCCTGCTAATTTAGCTTACAAATCTCCTGAATTTCCAAGACACTTTTCATATGGAGACTTACATTCTGATTAGATATTATTAAGGAGAAATGACCCAGTATGATGATGCATACAGAACCGTGTATAAAGGCCTAGGACACACAGGTCATATAGGAAGCTGCTTGGTTTGTCTGAATGTCCTCCCAAAGCCTCATGTGGTCATGGCGGGCAGGCTTTTCAGAGAAGACTGAATCTAGAGTTTGTGACTGATTCATGATCCAAGGCTGGGGTTAATGGTTTGAATCCTACTCTTGCCCTTGGGCAAGTAGCTTGCATACAATATAAGGCACACAAAGAAGTTTGTCTTGCTTTTCTTGCTTGTTGATTTTACTGTCTTCCACCTCAATGAACTGTTGACCTTCTTCCGTGTGCCACCCTTCCTTGGAGCCAGTGGATTTTGGAATGAAACCCTTTTGAACTGTGAGCTAAATAAGCCTTTCTCTTTTAACTTTGGGTGTTGGGTATTTTGTCTCAGCAATAAGAGAAAAGTAACAGAAACACAACTGCAGCAGCTAGAGGGAAAATAATATGGAACTGAGTTTGTGTCAGATGATAAAAAGAAAAGAGATAAGTAGGGATTTACATGGATTAAGTATAAGAAATATCCTACTGTAGCTAAATTCATAAGAATTCACAAAGAGGAGGGTTAGGGATATAGATTAGCAGCACAGCGCCTGCCTGGCAAACATGAAGTCCTGAGTTCGATCCCAGGTACCAAAAAATAAATAAATAAAAATAAAAGAAATCACAAGAGGAAATTCAACATAGCTGACTAGAGGAGACATCACATCAGAGACACTCAGGGAAGATCTACTGAAAATACAAAAGCACAAGAAAGACTTATACAGTGAAACAGAAAATTAATTTGGAAGAAAATACATATTTATCAAACCAAATATCTGGACAACTACAAAAGAAGAAGCAGTTCCCATCAGGTCTTCTCCACTTTGCCTTCACCTCTGCTCATCTGGGCAGTAGCCAATTTGAGAACTTCCCAAACAGGCTGTTGGAATCAAGAAGCACTGCACAGAATAGTCCCCCAGGATAGACTCAAGTATATTGGGCCCTTTTCCTGTCATTCCCATTCCAACAGTGAAGAAGTCAGTCCCTGTGGCCTTACCAGGACTCACCAAAGACAGGGGAAGCTCACTCAATCCAGCCTCTGATTCCAAGCAGAAAGAATAAATAAGTGAATGGCTCCTACCCAGTACTCACAGTCTCCTGTGCCCACTTGAGTCACTGACAAGACCCCTGGACCCAACTGAGTCTCCACACAATGACCTCTACCCACAGCAGCCTGCCTGAGTCTCGGCCTGCCACCTCACACTGGTCCCATACCTGTGAAAGCTTCCAACTAGTGCCCTGCACTGGTCCTGGCCTGTCTGAGCCACCATGCAGTGCTCTAGGCCAGCCTGAGTCTCCAATCCGACACTCCAACCTGGCCCCACACTTGCCAGAGTCTCCACCCAGAACAAAACACACTGCGACAGCTGAGAACTTAATAACATATTGTTAAATACACAATGGGTCACAGAAGAAATTAAGGGAAAACTTAAACAATTCCTGAAAGCAAACAACAATTCCAGTACAACATACCAGAACCAATGGGATACAATGAAAGCAGTCATAAGAGGAAAGCTTACTGTAATCAAGGCTCACATTAGAAAAACAATGAGGTCAAATAAATAGTTTAATGAATAAACTGAAAATACTTTTAAAAACAACCCAAGCCCAAGCTGAAATTAAGAGGGGGAATCATAAATATCCAGCAGAAATTAACAAAATTGAGGTTGCAAAAGTACAACGAAACAGTACGTTGAAGATCTGGTTCTTTGAAGAATGAACAAAATAGATTTGGCCATAGCCAAACTTACAAGAAAGAAAAGACATTAATGCCATTAGAAATGAAAAAGTGAAATCACATCAGACACCATCAAAATCCAGAAGATAGTAACTGCAATGAAAAATCTGAATCCTAATAAACCAGAAAATTTTGAAAAAATGCACAGATTCCTAGACATATAAGCCTTATCAAAACTAAATCAAGCAGATACAAAAATTTTGAATAATCCAGTAGCAAGCAACATAATTAAGGAAATAATAAAAAAGTCCTATCAACTAAAAAAAAGGTTCAAGATTTGATTCACTGCTGGATTTTACAAAACCTTTAAAGATCTAATATCACCAATACTCTTCAAACTCTTAAGTGAAATAGAAAGAAAAAAAAGTGTTTCCAAACTCATTTATGGAAGCCAGCATCACTCTGATACCCCACGCAGACAAAAATCCAACTAAAAAAGAAAACTACAGGCCAATTTCCTTAATGAATATAGATACAAAACTCCCCCACAGATATTAGCTTGCTTGAAAAAAAAATGATGCAACAGTGAGTGCAGTAACTCAATTTCTCTAAGACAAAGTGTCTAGAGTCTGGAAAAAAAATAGCTTGGAAAGGAATCCAAGTTGGTGGAGACTACCCAAGAACAAATGGGGAACTGATGGATAACAAGAAAATATGATGGAATGATACAGAAGAAATAGATTACACCGTGGAGGAGAGCTAACCCCCTGCGCAGTGCTGCCAACAGCAGGCAGCCAGGAGACAAAGTGAAACTAGTACCTTTTTTGCTCAAGGAGAACTAGAGAACTACACTGGGGTCAAAAGAATCATCAGGAGCTGGAAACAGCAGGAAAACATGGGATACTGTTTCCACAGTGGCCTTGCACAACAACAGTTAGTGAGTGACCTCAGTAAAGTGCCTGTGTCCACAAACCTGGAGAAGAGCTGGTAGCGACACCATAGTAGGGAAGGGTTGAACACATGAACCTGGGTCCCAAAGCAGTCCCTTGGGCCCAAACCATGCTGTACACTGTCAAGTTAGTTTCCAGATTAGATGACGGAAAGAGCCATTGGAAACAGCCAAAAGTTGGAGAGCAAACTGAGGGGAGTCACGCAGAAGAGAAGGGCTGGGTGGGTTATTGAACACAGACCTTGCTCCTGCAGTCAGAGGCCAGGTTCAGCCTGAGTTCCACTGGATTGGAAGTGCAATTGGTTCTCAGTGTGAGAGATCCCTACTCCAGCAGCACTGTAGGGGCAGACTCCCACTTTAGATTCCCCGTATGAACAGACGCATCCTGCTCCTTAACCTTAGGCTGAGGGAAGCAGCCACACATCCGAAACAATAGAAAACTTTCTTTTAATAGTCTTGATTTGATTGCATTTTTTTCATTTTCATTTTATTTTATTTTTTATTTTTTCACTCTTTGCTGTTTTACTCCTTATGGACCCCCACCCCTACCCGCACCCCTGCTGTTGTTATTCCATTATTTTAGCCTTTTTTTTCTGTTATGAGCATGTCTGTTTGTGCATGTGTGCTTCTCTTCCTCTTGTCTTTTTTTCCAATAGTTTATGGAGGGTAAGAAAATTTTCCCTTCTCCCTGCATAGCCCTCTTACTTCTATCCAAATCGTTTTGCCTGACTTCTTTCTCCTGTGTCTTATTTTTCCTCGATTTTTCTTTTCTTTCCTCTCTCCTTTAACTTGTCTCTAATATTTGTATCACTCATGAACTCTTTTCCTAAACCCATTTCTCACTATCAATTTTGTACCCAGTATTGCCTGGTATTACCTTTTAAATATACTGCATACATTTTCCATTATTAAGGTCATTTTCCCCCTCCTATTTGTTCCCTCCCATACCACACATCAGAAGAACTTTAGAATCTTTTTGTTCTTCTTTTCTTCCCTGCTTTGCCATTACACAGTCCCCAGCAGCCTGGGTTTCAGATAACTAATTCTATAAAATTACTGTTGAATGCTGTTTTTCAACCTTAGAGAAGACATAGTCATTATATTTAGTACACATTAACTGTGGATCAGAAGTTAAGGTTGTGATGCTTGCATTATAACACTGGATTTCTCCTCTAGGCTAAAGGGAGACCCAGAATGGGGTCTCGTGCTATGCTGTCAACTAGCCCTGAGAGATACCAGTGTAACTGATTACCCTGTTACTATTGTAGTTGATTTGACTGTATAGGAATATTTCTGATTCAATGAACAATTTTGTGCCAATGACTCTGCTGAATCCACTGTCAAACCCAGGGAGAGGGATGGCAGGAGTTCCTAAAGCAGGAACTCAATCTGCATTGGGAATGCTTGCCATCTGGTAGAAAAAAGTACAGAATCAGAGATAAGTCTAGTATTTCAATGGGAGGATCAAAGGAGTTATTAGGGTGAGAGCATTCAGATTCCCTGGCAAAGAAGCCACTTTGGAATCATATATGCAATATCTCATTGGAATAATCTGTGTTTCCATTGGAAATGTTACAGGTTTAAGTTTTTTGTATGTTTCTTGATTTATTTAGTAATGTAGGGTTATATTATGCTCTTTTACAGTTTGCTGTGTTTACTAGGCTGTTACTTTTTTATACTTGTCCTTTCATTGGCTCTGCCTTAATGAGTATCTACATTCTTTCCTTAATCTCAACTCCATATCTGGTTTCTTTACCTCAAACCCCCAAGACAATATCAACATATTTGTTTATTCTTTTCCAAACACATAAACTCCTCCCAAATTTTTAAATCCCCCTATTTATCTCCCTCTTGGTCACTCCTAACTTCTCTAGTATTAATCCTCATCTCTGTCCCTTCTAAATCCATGGCTTTTCGATATCTTATCTAGCTTCTTTTCCTCTCTATCATCAACTTCTGACAACCACATAGTTTTCCTCAATCACAAAGTAAACCTCCTTTCTTCCATATTTCACCCTTGCCCCCACAAAATATCCTCTGAAAATGCTCAATACTAACCCTCCAATTCACCTAGAACTACTCTAATATAATCAGGCCCTACATCAACCTTACCTTCACATCTACCACGGTTCCCCTTTAGGAGCCCCCTGCCAAGCGTCTGACACTCTTCATTCAACCACCTCCCATCTCATCTATCCACTGCAGAATAACTACAAATAATAAACTGTCATAGCACGTACATAGAACAGACAAAAAAGGACAAGTGTAAACAGCAAGGAGTGTCATAAGACTGAATCTGTGGATACTGTAATAACCACAAGTAACTCTTTTGGCAAAACATAAGAGCAGAGTCAAAATCATTTAAAGTAAATGAAACAAGGAGTAAATATTAGCACTGAATAGACAACGCTGAAAAGTATTCATTGGGAGGCAACACCCTACTAAAGATCTCCATGTAAGCCACAAAATGTATTCATTTCTCTGGTCTACAATCTGTAGTAATCCCCAAAAAGGTACAAAGAAGAAAATAAAGATACACATAGAAGAATGGGGAAGCAAGGAAGCATAAGATCTTCAAATCCCACCCCCAACTCTCCCAAGGCAGAGCAAGGGAGCAGAAAGGGAGAAAAAATAAATACGAGGTAGCAAAAATCTATGAAGAGTTCATAGACAGAATGAAGAAAATAGATGAGTTCAGAGGGGAAATGAACCAAAGTTCACAGCAATTTCACTCAATATGCCCATGGTAAATTTTAGAGAAATGGGTAAAAAATTGGATGAGCTAACCAAAATAGCTCAAAATCTGAATGACAGATTTAGCAAGAATACAGAAAACTTGAAAAGATGTCAGACAGAAAAACCTGGTGTAAAAACTGAATATAATTCATATGTTGTATAAATGACCAATGTGAAGATAGTACCTCATATTGAGAACAAAATAGTGAATTATAATAAACTGCTCAAAAAAGCCAAAAAGAAATTAAGAGAACAAGAGAAGGCTATGGAATAGCTACTAAATGACAATAAGAAAAGTAATCTAAGGCAAATCAATGTTAGAGAAAAGCTAGAAGATAGGACAGATAGATTTACTAACATGCTTACAGAAATCAGAGAAGAAAATTTCCCAAATATAAGAAAAGTTTAAAATACTAGTAAGCAACACCTATAGAACACCAAAAACTATGGTGACGAACTCACCAAAGCATATCCTTATTAAATTACCCGATAAGCAGGAAAAAAACAGAATTTTTTTATTTAAAGAGAAAAAAAACAAAACAAAATAAAACAGAATAAAGGGTAGCGACAATACAGTATTTCAAGGAAAAAAGGAGGAGTACAACAGCAATAAAACCTAAGAAATTATTACTTGGCTAATTACATACTGACTTCTTTGAAATAGTTGTTCTAATTACAAAGTTAAAACATGTAAAGTAGACATTCAATCAGTGAGACTGTTAACAGTTCTGCTCCACGATCTGACAAAAACAACAATATGGTCATCCATCTTACCCACTCAAATATACATGCAATTATATCAATAGGGTAAAATTAAACACAACAAAACAGAGCTATGTGGATCACAAGAAAGCAATGTAAGACATAAATTTCAAAGCTAGACAATTGGAGACATTCACTCTCTATCATACTGACTCTTGTTTTCTTCCAAATAGTTGTCCATATTGTCACATATAGGGAATTCACATGAAAAAACCTAGTATGGAATTGATCTGAGCAGGACGAGAAGGGCATTACAGGTCTTAAGACCAGACATTAGGGAAGCCATGAATGGCTGTCATAGTATCTCTCATTCTCCTCAAAACAGCTGTCCATACCTTCATGTGTGTTGAACTTAGACAAGGCAAAGCGAGCTAAGATCACTTTGAACGAAAAGTGATAGTTTTGCTGGACTTCACATCATGACATTATGGAATCAGCACTGGGTATTGTAGTGTCTCTTTTTCTTCAAGATAGTTGTTTATTTCAACATGTGTTATATAGTTGGTTCTCGTAAGCTGTTTTTAAGCTCTACACATGCGTGAGTCTCTACATGTATATCTATCATTTCTATATTAGCCAGAAAAACAAAACAAAACAAAGCAAGATAAAACAATTCCTAGAAAAGCATGAGGCAGAAAAGTCACACAAAACTGCAATACAAGGTGATCTACAATGGTTACCATGGTGTCTCAGCAGTATATAACAACATTAATAAAAACAAAACATTAGAGACATTGTAAGACTTCAAAAGCAAGTAATAATCAAACCAGAGTGGGTATCTTAGTGAATCTTGTCATCATCAGTGTAGTTGCCTATGCTCTTAGACGTGGTGCTATCCATCACAACAGTTTTAAAATAAGATCAGTCAATACAAAGTAGCAATCTAACAAACCAGATTCAAATAAGATCAGCCATAATAAGACAGTATAAGTTATAAAGGACTTCAGGTTAAGTTGATAGGAAAATTAGGGGTGATTACCATAATATGTCCTCTTATTTTTGGGATAGCTGACCATGTCCTCAAATCTAGCGTAAGTAGACAAACTGGAACAGCACACAATCCATCCAAGCACAGTGGTAAGAATAATGTAAATTTTAAATCTTGTTACCCCATTAACAGTATCCTCTGCCTCCCTTTTTTAGACAATTCCTCCCCTTTCACTCCCATGGGGTGCACTGCTTGTTTTGGGTCTCTCTGCCTCCCTATATAGAGCAGCTCAATGGACCCTATCTCCTGATCTACTCTGCTTGTGTTTCTCTCTGTTAGTATTTCAAGGCCCTCTATACTAGAAATCATAGCCTATCTTCTCTGCCTCATTTCTGCTATTCTATTTTTCTGCCAATGTTATTCTATTTTTCTCTTCCACTCCATTGTCTGCCTCGTTCACTGAGGCCTCTCTGCCACTGTTCCTGAAATGCTCGTATTCTTGTTCTCTCTCCCTAGAATGTCCTTCAGTATTTTTTGTAGGGTTGGACTGGTGGTCACAAATTCTCCTAGTTCCTCTTCGTCATGGAATCATCTTGTTTCTCCATTAATTTCTAGAGAGAGTTTTGCAGGATATATCAATCTGGGCTGGAAATTGTTCTTCTTCAGCGCTTGAATTACTTTACTCCAAGCTCTTCTTGACCTGATGGTCTGTGTTGAGAAGTCTGCCATGATTTTGGTGGGTTTTCCTTTATAGGTGATCTGTTTCTTTTCTCTGATTGCTTTTAATATTCTGTTCTTATATTGAATTTCTGGGATCTTGATTATTACGTGTCTGGGTGTAGCTCTGTTTTGGTTGTAGGTGGCTGGAGTTCTGTATGCTGCATACCTCTGCATATCATTTCTTTTTTCTATGCTTGGGAAATTTTCTTTAATAATGGCTATGAATAGTCTTTTTAATTCCTCTGGTTTGATTCCTGCTTCTTCATTCACATACTTTATTCTTAAGTTATAGATCCTCTTGTCATCTTCCAGTCTTTGTATCTTTACTGCCTGCTCCTTTGCTCTTTTTAAGAGATCTTCCCTTTCATGACCCCACGTTGCAAGCCTGTGTTCAATTTTTGATAGTCTATCTTTGGTGTTTTTCAAGCAGTGTTGCCAGCTTTCTATCAAATCTTTAGTTTCCTGATAATCTCTTTGAATATGTTTCATAAATTCTAAGTTTTTTCTGAATTCCTGATTAAATTTTTCTCTCCATTTGTGTTCTTCCATTCTTCTGTCTGTGTCTTCTTGAGAGGTGCCCAGCCCTTCTTTTATTAATCTACTTATCTCTTGTTTAATTTGAATTAATATTTCAGTTTTGGTCCCGCTTATGAGGTCCTGAAGATATTGCTTTATGTCAGCTAACACTGTGTTTGATGTTGCATTCTTGCTGCCCTCAGTCTCTTTTGTATTTGCCTCTCCTGGATCAATGTACTCAGGGTTGGGGGCTGGGAGTGTTTTCTTATTTCTCCCTTTCGTCATGTTTTTGGTTCCTTCCATACAAGTGTACAGTGTAATTCCCCAGACCCTTTTCTTGTTGTTTAAGGCTCCTCTAGAGGGCGCAGGCTAGGGGCTTTAGCCCTCTTCAATAGGTTATCAGAGATTAGAGTTCACCCACAGGCAGTATACGCTACCTCTTCCCTTCTGGGCCAGTCAACCTTTGCAGGCCTTGACTGCATCAGTATGCACTGATCTCAGGGAAGTAACTGGGTCCCCACCAGGGGTGTGGCCTAGTTCAAGCAGATTCCACCAATCTGCTCGGCGAGCCGAGTAACCAGCTGAAGCCACTTCCTTATGGAGTTAGGGCTGTCCTGCCCAAATCCAACATGTCATCCAGTCAGTTTCCCCTTTCCCATTGTAGGTTCTTATTCCCATCACTCACTGTGTCCCCGAGAACTGCTGGACTGTCCAAGCTCCGATTTCAGTGCGGTTGCAGTGGCAATCCACAGTGCCTCTGGGTGGGCCGTGGGCAGAGCCGGTCCCGGCGAGCTGCACACAGGGCTGTCTAGCTCTGCGCTCTGGCGGCTCAAGCCAGTCGCTTCGGCACGGATCGATTGTTCAGTTTGGCTGGGGTTCAGGTGGCTCGAGGAGAATGCCGTGCTCACTGATCTTATCTTCACTAATAGTAGCCCCAGGACCTCATATTCGAGGGGGTTTTCACACTTTAGTTACTTTCTGGATTGTGATAGTCTATCTTTCTCTGTTTGGGTCTCTCCAGGGTGTTTTATTCTAGCATTTGAGCTGTCTCTCTCAAAGAGAGTCTTTCTCCTGCTACCTACCAGTCTGCCATCTTCCGGTGTATCTCAAAAAACAGAATTTTAATAATAGCCAAAGAAAAACCAATTAAAATTACAGTAGAGGAGTGGAAGACAAGATGGCAGACTGGTAGGTAGCAGGAGAGAGACCCTCTCTGAGAAGTCAGTATGTAATTTGCCAAGCAATAATTTGTTAAGTTTTTTTGTTGTTGTTCTTTTCCTTTTTTCCTTGGAATACTGTATTGTTGCTACCCTTCATTCTGTTTTGTTTTGTTTTGTTTTCTTTAAAATAAAATTATTTTTAAAAAATTTTTTAAAAAATCACAGTAGACTTTCCAACACAAACCCTAAAGGCTAGAAGAGCTTGGAGTGCAGTATTTCAAGTCCTAAGAGCAAATACCTTCCAATCTAGATTGATTTATCCATCAAAACTATTCTTCAAAATAGATATAGATGGCCAGGGGTTTAGCTCAGTGGCACTAGAGCTTGCCTGGCAAGAGCAAGGTCATGAGTTCGATCCCTTGTACCAATAAAAAATAAAATAAAATAAATAAAAGATGGAGAAATAAGGTATTTACATGAAAAAGACCATCTCATAAGATATATGAGTGCCAAATCATCTCTAGAGGAAGAAATTCAAGATATTCTCAACAGAAATAATAAATCAAACATAGCTAAAATCACAGAGGAAATTAGTGAGGTCAATGTATAAACAGCAACAGCAAAAAAAAATCAGGAAAAGAAAAACAAAATGTTCAGCAACAGATAAAGAAGGCAATGTTAGTAAATAACCAACACATCTTAGTAATATTTCTCAATATTAGCAACCTCAACTCACCAAAAAAGACACAGTTTGGCAGACTGGATCAAAAAAAAGAACCCAACAGTCTGTTGCAAGCAAGAAATTTATATAATCCAACTAGATATATGTGGACTAAAAATTAAAGGATGAAAAACAATATCTTGTGAACCAGGATCTCCAAAAAAAACAGGTTTAGCAATTCTAGTATCAAGCATGATAAACTTCAAGCTAAAATGGATTAGAAGAGACAAAGAAAGTCACTAGTGTTGGAAGCAATCCAACAAGAAGAGATAATGTTGATAAACATATATGCACTGAATACTGGAGCACCTATCTTCATAAAACAAAAACTATTTAAAAGATCAAATAAGTACTAACACAATCACAGCAGAGAATTTTAACAGCTGATTTTGACAAAGAGATACATTAACTAAACAAAAAACCAGTAAAGAAATTTCAGAACTGAGCCACCCCTTAAGCATATGGACTCAATGAATATATACAGAATATTTTACCCTTCTACAACAGAGTATGCTTTGTTTTTGACAGCCTTTTTCCAAAATAGATCACATACTAATCTACACCTTACTTAATTAAATGTTAAAAAAAAATAGAAATTACCCAATCCATGCCATCAGGCCAATGTGCAATGAAAACAGAAATCAATGAGAGAAGGCAGTTTGGAAAGAACAAAATCTCTGGGAAAATTAACAAGATTCTCCTAAAAAATCAATGAGTCATAGAAGAAATCAAACAAAAAATTTAAAAATTTCTGTAACTTAATAAAAATGACAGTACAACTCACCAAACCTCTGAGACACTGTGAAAGTGGTTCTAAGAAGAAAGTTCATCACAGTCAATGCTCACGTTAGGAAGTCAAAGCTAGCTCAGAATGACAAACTTATGAGAAATCTTAAGATACTTGAGAAACAACAACAAACCAGTGTCAAACTGAAATTAAGGAAGAAAGTTATAAAGATGAGAGCAAAAAGCAATGAAATTGAGACTAATAAAACTAAAAACTATCAATGAACTAAAGATGTGGTTTTTTAAAAGAATAAATAAAATACATAAGACCCTAGCCAGACCTACTAATAGAAGGTGAGAAAAGACTCACATCCATGCACCTAGAAATGCAAAAGGTGAAATCACAACAGACACTGTGGAAACCCAAAACAAAGTAACTACTTAGAAAAATTGTATTCCAACAAATTAGAAAATTTTGAAGAAATGGACAGATTCCCTAGACACACACAAACTACCAAAACTAACCCAAGAAAACATAAATATGCTTAACAACACAGTAACAAGCAGTGAAATTGACAAAATAATAAAGAATCTACCAACAAAAAATGGCTAGGACTTGATTCACTGCTGAATTCTACAAAACCTTTGAGGATGTTATATCACCTTTACTCTTCAAGCTTTTCAAAGAAATTGAAAAGGATGGAGTTCTCCCAAAGTTATTTATAGAAGCCAATATCACTCCTACCCCAAAACCAGATAAAAACTAAAAAAGAAAACTATAGGCCGGTCTCCTTAGTTAACATGCAAAAATTCTCAACAAAATATTAACAAGTTGAATGCAGCACATTATAAAAAAAATCATACATTATGATTGAGTATGTTTCATTCCAAGATGAAAGGATGGTTCAGGCTTGAGATTTAGCTCAGCCACATAAGTGCCTACCTGGCAAGTGTGACGTCATGAGTTCAATCCCTGGTACCAAAAAAAAAAAAAAAGGATAGTTCCACATACATAAATCAATAAATGTAATGCATCACATAAATAGAAGCAAGGTAAAAAATATGTGATCATATCAATAGATGTAGAAAAAGCTTTCAATGAAATATAACACCACTTCATAATAAAAGAAATTGAAAAAATAGGTATAGAAGGATTGTACCTGAATTTGGTAAAAGCTATTTATGACAAATCAACAGCCAACATCATATTAATGGTAAGAAACTAAATTGTTCCTCCTGAAATCAGGTACAAGACAAGGATGTTAACTATCACCTCTTCTATTCAACATAGTATTTGAGCCAGAAGCAAAGAAAGAGATAAAAAGGATATGCACAGGAAAGTAAGAAGTCAAATTATCATTGTTTTCAGATGACCTGATGCTGTACATAAAAGATCAAACAATTCCCTTAGAATTAATAACCAACGTCAGCAAGTTATAGCATGTTACAAGATCAACACATACAGAGAAGAAGAAGAAAGAAGAAAGAGAAGAAGAAGAAGAAGAAGAAGAAGAAGAAGAAGAAGAAGAAGAAGAAGAAGAAGAAGAAGAAGAAGAAGAAGAAGAGGAAGAAGAGAGAAAAGAAAGAAAAAGAAGAAAGAAAGAAAAAGAAGAAAGGAAGGAAGGAAGGAAGGAAGGAAGGAAGGAAGGAAGGAAGGAAGGAAGAAGAAGAAGAAGAAGAAAGAAAGAAAGAAAAAGAAAGAAAGAAAGAAAGAAAGAAAGAAAGAAAGAAAGAAAGAAAATACACCAGGCATGGTGGCACACTGCTGTAATCCCAGCACTCAGGAGGATGAGGTAGGAGGATCATTGCAAGTTCAAGACCAGCCTGGACTATAAAGGGACCCAAAGCCAGCCTGAACCACATAGTGAGACCCTGTCTCAAAAAGACAAAAAAAAAAAAAAAGAGATCAACATGCAAAAATCATTATCGTTTATGTACACCAATAATGTATGGAATGAGAAGGAAATTATGAAAATAATGCCATTCATAGTTTCAAGAAAAATGAAATATTTAGGAATTAACCTAACCAAAGAAACAAAATAACTACAACAACTACAAAGTAACTGAAAAAGGAGATTGGATAAACCAGAAAATGGAAAGATAAGCAGAACCAATATTATCAAAATGGCCATACTCCCAAAACTGTTACAGAGATTCAATGCAGTCCCAATCAAAATACTAACAACATTCTTCATAGAGCTAGAAAAAACAATCTTAAAATTATTATGAAGCTAGTAGACCCAGAATAGTAAAAGCAATTTCAGTCAACAAGAACAAAGCAGGAGGTATAGCAATATTTGACTCCGAACTATAATAAAATTCTATAGTGATTAAAAATGGCATGATACTGGAACAAAAACAGTTATGAGGACCAAAGGAACAAAATTGAGGACAGAAACTTCCCCCAGACACATTCAGCTATTTGATTTTCAACAAAGGGGCTAAAAAGCATACACTGAAGGAAAGATAACCTGTTCCACAAGTGGCACTGGGAAAACTAAGCAGTCTGTGTCAAGAAGATTGAAACTGTACACTTTACTCTCACCAGGTGTAGATAAACTGAATTTTCTATATCATTCACTTGCTGATGGATACATAGGCTGCTTTTAAAATTTAGCTTTTGTAAATTAGGCTGCTCTAAACATGGGTATGCAAAGATCACTGTAATACAGATGTCTTTAACTTTTTTAGAGAGTGACTATCTGGGCTGAATGGAACTTTGAAAAACCTCATACTGACTTCTAAAGTGGTTGTACTAATTTATATTACCACCAACATTGTAGAAGGGTTGCTTTTCCTCAACTTCACTGGCATTTGTTACCATTTGACTTCTTGATGATAGCCATTCTTTCTGGGGTATGATGGGGTCCCAGTGTGGTTTTAATTTGAATTTCTCTAATGGTCAGCAAAGGTGAGAATTTCTTCATATATTTATTGGTCATTTGTACTTCTGCGAAGTATCTATACATTCATTTGGTCTATTTTGTAACTTATTTTAGGAGAGTGCAATGTTTGTATTTAGATTCCAGAAAGATACTGTTTGCAACACTCAAAGACTAGAGAAGGGAGAAACAAAAGCAATGTAGGTAGTTAGAAGAAGCAAGAAATGAAGGAAGGCAGTGGAGAGGGGTAGAGATACAAATACTGTTTGCACCAGCAAGATTCAGGAGTGAATGGAGGAGGTAAGCAGTATAACTTGTTATAGTGTGATACTGTTCATCAAGAAAGAAAATAAACTGAGCATGGTGACACACACCTTTAATCCCAGCACTCGGGAGGCCAAGGCAGGAGGACAGCTGCGAGTTTGAGGCCAGCCTGGGCTCCATAGTGAGTTCAAGGCTAGCCTGAACTACATAGTGAGACCCTGTCTCAAAAAGCAAAAAAGAAGAAGAAGGTGGAGGAGGAGGAAGAGGAAGAGGAAGATGAAGAGGAGGAGAAGGAGGACAAGGAGGAGAAGGAGAAGGAGAAGGAGAAGGCCAAGGACAAGGAGAAGAAAAAAAGAAAGCAAGACGAACAATTCACTCTGAGTTGCATTTTTGGAAGTTTAATTTTGAGTCTTATATAATGTTCGGAAAAGTCTTTGGATTTAGAAGAGAGATTAGTAAATTCATAGGTTTAGGATTCATCAGTAGTTAAATGTTATATTGACTGTAGAGCCTGTCTGTACTGTTTAGGAGTTTGCATCATACTCAGAAACAGGCTTCAGTGCATTTTATTATTATCTTATATAGTGATTTATAGATATTTACTTTAATAGATATTTAATTTTTTTATTTTTCATATCTCGTTATCACAATTCTGAAAGATTGCAAAGGTACTGTTAATCTCATTTTATGAAGAGGAAACTGAAGTTTACTCTGAATGACTTTTCTCAGGTCATTTAGTTAGTAAAATTATGCCGTCTTCTGACTTCAAATCCAGGCCTCTTTCCTGCACCATGGGGCATCTTACATTACAGTGAACGATTGCATAACTAACCACATCCTCCTTGCTGTAGCAGTCAAATGGGGGATCCCTTGCAACTTTTAAAGCCCAAAGGTACAATACCCACACAAAGATGATACCGCATCGCTCTTGCATGCTCAGCACTGTAATAGAAGTTCTTATTTTTTTTTTGGTAAATTTACTCTTTGTCCATGCTTGTTACCTGCAAGCACACTATTAAAATGTATGTTTACATAAAGAACTCCAGTTTATATGGATCCTAGCTAATTCCTTCTTTCAGTGAGCTCCTGGAATGAAGTTAGGCTGCATTCAATGCTGCACCTCCCCTATAACTCTGCCAGTGCTATTGTAGTCACTGGAAATAGATTGCATGTGAAAAGTAGCAGAAAATCATCTGGTACAAAGTAAGATCGCTATTCCACATTTTGGGAAAGAAATATTGCTTAGATCAGTGATGAGCCCTCAACTTCACCCCACTGTACCCACAGTGGGAAGTTCCTCAGGGTCCCCCTTTCTCATTTCAGTCTTTCCCTTCCTCTAAGCTCAGCTGACAGAAAACGTTTAGGCCTCGCCTTTCTCTCCAGACCAATCCTCCATGGAATGGTAGTATGGGTTGGGTGACCTGGCCCAGCCTTTCGATCACCATAGCTTCTGGCCCTGGGCAAATCAATCTACACACTTTCATGATTCCCCGGTTCCTGAAAAATAGGAGAGGTGAAGGTAACAAAAAAACTCAGGAAGAGAGTGGACACTGGGTGTCGCTGATACAAACTGTGTGTTCCAAACTTTGGATAAGTCACCAGGTCACTAAATGTTGTTATTTATTCTCACAACAAGCTACTTAACTGTTTCGCTGCCACTGAACAATGTATTTATTTATAAACTTCTGTTTATACATAATAGTATGTTTGTCCATAAAGTCTTTTGTTTGGTTGAATTTTAATAATTCATACAAATTGGTAAGGTATAAGAAATCCCATGAATTCTTTTTTCAAAAGTTTCGTTAGTATATGTTTGCCATGAACCAAGTTTACATTCATCTTAGGGAGTACATCAGGAATATAACGTTTCTCGATTCTTTTTTATTCCCCTTTCCATTTCCCTTTCCCTTACCCACACACTTTGCTTACTCTGTCTCTAAATCCCCTTCCCCCACTTTCACTCCTGCTATAATTATTATTTTGGCTCATGTTTATTACATGTAATGTTTGCATTAATTGTGAGTAGTTGGTACAAGTATCTGATACATCCTGTTTTTGCTTCCCATTTTCCTCCCACTCACTCACCCTCAGACTCCTGAAGTTCTTGCCATTTGCAATAGGACCATCTCCCTGTATCCCTCTGCAACTCTTTTGTTTTGCTTTTTATTTTTATTTTGCCTTAGTGAAAGAAAGACACCATACAATATTTAAACTTGTGTGTCTGATTTCTCTTAACATTACATTTTCCATAAATATTCTTATAAATGAGTCAAATTTATCCTTCTTAATAGCCAAGTATATTCCATTAGGTAGAGATTCTAATCATATTTTCTTTATCCATTCACCTGCTGATGGATATACCAGCTGCTTTTAAAATTTAGCAGTTATGAATTGTGCTGGTATGTACTTATTGCTGTAATACTGTATGTTTAGTTCTCTTGAGAAGACACCTAGTACATCAGTCAGTGCTTACTGAAATTTTCAAATTTCTTACCATTTTTTATTCAGAAATAAAATAATAGTATTTATTAATATTTTGCATCACATCATACTAATGGATGTATAAGTTGTATCCAAACAAAACGCCTTTACTTAGAAAATGGAATCTGTATTCCTGTCCTAGTCAAAAGGCAGAAAGAATAACTCCCTGTGAAGATCCATAGTTATCATTCACAGGCAAATTGCATAGAATTTGAGCTAACACAGAAATTCAAGGCACAAAGGAACTGTTGTAATTCACGATCATGGCACAGCACAAAGGATGGGAGATCACTCAGAGTCCATGTTTAGTTTTACTTCCAAGAGCCCAGAGGGACTGCCTTTTGCTCAAGACCTCTCAGCATGACAGAGGAAAAAACAACCTTGATCTGAAGCCTCTGTGGCTTCTTCTTGATAGAACCAGAAAGCAAGGATAAAGGACCAAAGAAAGATTCTTGTAGGGGACAGAGCAAGGACAGGGGCACAGGACAGTCTGACCTCAGGGCTAGCGTAATTAATCAGAGTATGGAGCAGAACAGAGCACACATTACTGAAGGCAATGTGCTCTGATCCCATTTGGATTTGTGGCCCTGTTGGCTATCTTTTGATCTTTAACTGTGCATTCCAGGAGGTTTGGGGCTTGTAGCTCCAGGAGTCCTTTACCTCTGTACATCCATCTCATACATACCTCTGGCCAACATCCCCACAGGAAATTTTAAGTAAGATAAATTATATATATTCAAATGGAACATTCTTGCAAATAAAAATATTACTGGAGTGGCATGCAAAAGTGGTAAACATTCTCTTTCAAAAGTACAAGGCTTCCAGATTTTTTAAATCATCAAAGTATACACATTTTAAAAACTAAGAATTCATATTTCCTGACATATGACTCATTGATTCTGTGTCTGAACATTCATCAAATAGCCTTTTCTTTAAATCCGGTTCCAGTCCTCACATGTAAGTGGTCAGTTAAGAAACAAATTAAATTCACATCTACAGGTAATAGTCACCTCACTTCCATACTAGAGCCTGATAAAATTACAGGGCTCATAATCTAGTTACTTCCCAAGAAGTTCTTCAAAGCCTTCAACACAACCAAGCTTGTGGAGAGCACTTTGGATCCCAACCCTAATTATAACTAGAATACCATTTAGATTTTTTAATCTTTTCAGAATCATAAATATTCAAGTAAAATTATTTTGTTGTTAATAATAAAAGCCTAAACCCATGATTTAACAAGTACTACTAAAGAACTAACATTAATGTTCCATTTAAATCACAGACATCAAATTGGTTTGGATCTACATGAATTTTAAATTATTTTCACTTCATGGAATGATTTGTTGAAATTTGATGGTGTCTGTGGTTTTATAAATCACCCTAAGAAATGATTCTTCACAGATTTGTTAGGCTTCTCAATAAGTTTACATGATTAACAATGATTAAAGGTTATTAAGAACTTAACATCATAAATATTAAATATCTATTTTAATCATCTACCCTTATGCAGAGTCATTTTTTGCAATAAGAAATACTGAGGAAGTTCTCTGGAGGAAAACAAAAAATGTTAATGGCAGGCTTGTGTTTAATAGAAACTTTTTTTGAGTTTCAAGTTCTGATTTTCATTGAATGGCTTTCTGACCTAACTCTTCCATTAGGAGTATATATAGAGAGCACAGTTTAGGGAAAGCTAACAAATAGCCTTGGGGAACTTATCTCTTTATTTCAGTTTTTTGTTTGTTTTGCTTTTCATATTATCTTTTGAGCTTCTAGTTTTACTCTTCCAAAATAAGACTTCAGTAGTAACTATGGTGTGAAAATGAAAAGGAAAGACATTCACTGCCTGTCTTTCCTTACCTTTCAAGGGTAAAAAGAAACAATCCTGCCTTGTTGAAATAGTAATAGAGAATAGTATAGCACTACTCCTGCTCCTTTGTATTACGACAGTTTTACCTTTCCAAAGTTCAGAGTGCTACACAGAAATCAGATTTTCTTCAGGATGATACAAACAGTGGAACTGCTCAGGCCAATTTCAGTGTTAAAAACCTGATGGAAAGTGAAGAGCCAGAAAAGAAAAAAAGAAAGGTTTAATATCACCATTCACTTAACGACATATCAAGGGGACGTTTTATACAAAAGTAGGAAGCTAGATGTAAGAAAATATGAAGTGAATCTAACTATTCTTTAGAATTCGTTCACTACCTTAAAGTTTTAAAAGGTTGAGCCAGTTTAAAGAAACACACATTTCTTTCATTCAACACCAAACAGGAAGACTTAAGAACAAATGTCTCAACAGAGATATATTCAAAATCTTTGCTCCTCAGATCACGTTAGACATGTGTTCTAATAATAATACCTTGAAAAGAACATTACAAAAAAAAGGACAGATGTGTGAAGAGGAAATAACTGCTGAAATCTAGGATTGCTTGGACAATTGGGCTGCCTCTCCCGACATCCTATCTTACATCCTTCTTCCTGAATATTCAAAATAAGAATCAAATCCAAGGTCAGAATGTTCTGAGTTTTTGTTGAGAGTGAGTGCAGCTTTGTTACTTTCTGGAAAGGTGTTTTCAGGAAAACATTTTCTCTTCTTAATATTATTCACTTCCAATAGCCTGAAATCTGACTGTTGATTTACACTGATCATGAAACCAGAACATACTTCACAATAAAAACATAAAAGCCAATAAACTTGTTGGGATAAGCTTAAGTAACACACAGTTCTCAAATAGTTTAAAGCTTATTGTTAACACATGCTATCTTGGTTATTTTTACTGTTCTCTCATTGCTGGGACAAAATACCTGACACCCAAAATGAAGGAAGGAAAGGTTTATTTATCTTACAGCTTTTGGAGGTTTCAGTCCACAATCAACTGGTTCCAAGGCAGGGTGGCATGACACGGGCAACACTTCAAGGCAACAGCCAGAGCAAAACATTGGAAAACAAGTCTCTTCTCCTCCCTTATACTATACACAGGCCACCCCCACACCCCAGGGCAGGTGTAGCACTCACAAAATCTCTGTGCCCTCCTCTTGCACAAGATAGAATATTTACAAAGTAAGAACCCTGGCTCCCTGCTGAGGCTGTCATTTAAAGCTTCCAAACTTCTCAAGGTGACACAATGTATCAACCATAACACATGCTTAGTCAGCTTCTGTCAGTATAACAAAATACCCTAGAATAACAACTTAAAGGAAGAAAGGTTTATCTGGGCTCATGGTTTCAGACGTTTCAGTCCATGGTCTCTTGTCTATCCTTCTGGACTCACGGAGAGGCAGGAATATGATGAAGGGCATGGCAAAGGAATGCTGCTCACTTCATGTCAGCAAGGAAGGAGAGGAGGACAGAGGAAAGGGGAGAAGGGGGGAGAGAAGAAGACAAGTGAGAGTGAGAGGGAAGAGCTGGATACAAAGGATCAGAGAAAGTTTTAGCCCCCAAACTCACATCAACTGACCACACCCTTCAACTAGGCCCCACTCTCTAAATGCTGTCCCTTCCCTATAAAGCATCAAAGTATGAGAATTCATAAAGGATTGATCCGCTGATTTTAATCTTTAAAATTAATAACCCCTCCAAAAGTCTCATCCTGTGTGATTCCCTATAAAACATCAAAGTATGAGAATTCATAAAGGATTGATCCGCTGATTTTAATCTTTAAAATTAATAACCCCTCCAAAAGTCTCATCCTTGTGTGAATAGATGAGTCTTTTGGAGGACATTTTAGATCCAAATAATAACAGGACATACTTTGCAATGCAATATATTTTCCCATAGAAATATGGCAACCAGGCCACCACAACCAGGAATGATCTTCACATTGTCAAAATAGTGGTATTCTAGCAATATTCTAGAGCCTAATCATCAGCGCCTCTAAGACAACACATCACAAGTCCCAAACAGGGCTTTCTACAAGTCGAATCACTCCTTCTTTATGCAACAATTACAGAGCCAAACTCCAGCAAGAAGCATTAGGACTTCTATAGGAACAGTCCCTATTGGGTCTAGGGGAGATAGGAATAAGACTTAGGCCAGAGTTGTAGAAAGAACTAGATGCAGATGGAAGAAGAGTCAGAAAAACAGAGGTTTCCAGGGCAGTGACTTCCTGGGTAAGGACATTTTCCTAGGTAAAGAGAAAAGGGGCTCCTTTGGAAGCTGAAGGACCAAAGGAATCAAAAATTTTCATCATCTTTACAGATTGAAATGTCTTAAGGTGAACTTTAATCCTCTGTAGTTCATGTGTACAATTTATACATTGGCCCCAGATACTGCCTCAAATTCTCCTCTAATGCCCATATTCCTGACTTTTGCACCTTGCCTCAGAAATAATGTCAGCATTTACACTCTGGTTCAAGCACAAGAAAGGCAACTCAAGAGATTCTTTTGCTTTTGGAGCTGTCTAAACCTGGTCTATTTGTAAGAACCAGGACAGTGGATGTATTTCTTGATTTTTCTTCCCAATGATCATGGAAAAGAAGTGTGGAAGAGTGTTCAGTGACAGTATACATTAATATGATGTGATAAATATCCTAGAAACAGTTAAAATGAAATGGTTATAGACTGAGAAGAGAGAGAGAATGATTCGTCCCCTCTACATATAAAAGAGATCTAAAATAGTGCTTGGCATTGTGGACATCAGTATGGAGATCCCTCAAAAAACTAAGATTGGACATGACTGTGGTCTGACAAGTCCCGGCCTCCCCAGGGCAAGAAACAACAGCATTTCCTGAGATCCACACCATGTTGGAACTTTGGGTGCTGGGAAAACAAGCATCCAGCCTGCCACCCTGGTAAATGGCTGTGGTCTGGCAAGCCGTGGCCACCCCAGGGTAAGAAACAACAGCGTTTTCTGAGATCTGTACCATGTTGAAACTTAGGACACTGGGAAAATGAGCATCGGGCCAGCCGCCCTGGTAAGTGGCTGTGGTCTGGCAAGCCACAGCCACTCCAGGGCAAGAAGCAACACAGTTTCCTGAGATCCATGCCATGTTGGAGTTTAGGGTGCTGGGAAAAAGGGCATCCAGCCTACTGCCCTGGTAAGTGGCTGTGATCCTACCGGCATGCGGGCTGAGAATCAAACATGCTGTCTCCCTCCCCCACCCATTAGCAAGTGGGAGCCAGAGATCCGAGCATCTCTTGGGAGGCTGACCATATGTATTATAGCAAATAAGGGGGGTTTCCTTCTACTATCTCTCTGAAGGCAAATATTTTTATCGCCGTTTTGCTTTGTCCTGATTAATGGTATTGCTCTATTCAGTATTCTGTTTTGATAAGTTCTATAATATTCTTTATTTCTTTTGATTTTGCTATACTTGATTGAAAGAACAACTATTGTGAAGATAATGAGATATACAATGGTACCTATTACTGTTATCTTGGAAACCTGCTGTGAAGTTCTGTACCAATTTCACTACACTGTCTCAATTTGCTTTATTCCATCCTGTTCTGTTGTATATCACTACCTCCAAGTTAATAAAAAAATTAAATAAAAAAACAATAGAACATGAGAAAACAAGGTAACAAAATATCTCCAAAAACTCCCAACTCCACCAAAGTTGATCCATGGGGCATGGATGAGGAGAAACTCAAAAACAAAACAACAAAATTATATAAGGTTATTAAAAAGGAAATAACAACAAAACAGATCAGTAAGGTACTGAGCAAGCATGATATAACTAAATATAACATGATAGATATCATGTTAGATATAACATGATATAACTAAACAGATAATTGACTTAAAAAGCAAATGGAGGAAAAGAAAGTGCTCTAAAGGATATAACTGCATATATGTTTAAGTGTGTAGGATTGGTAACCATATTACTAAGTTTTTGTTGAACATCACTGTTTGCAGCCTCACTGTTTGAATGTCCACTTTGTATGCTTTAAATTTTGTAACATGAACAGCTAGTTCTAAGAGGACAATATGTAATTTATCAACTAGTGATTTCTTACTTTTTTTTGAAATTCTGTACTATTTCTACCATTTTTTCTATTTTTATTTTTCTTCTCTTTAAATATTTAAAAACTAGGATTGAGACACTTGGGATGCCTCTGGCATAACTAAACCACCTAAGACTGCCACCAGGGGCCCACTTCTCAGCCTGGCATGTCTGGGTCACATCAGACTGCTGTCATGGGCCTGCCCCTTGGACAAGAACACCTGGGATGCCCCCAGCACAACTGAGCCACCTCAGAATGCTGTTGTGGGTGCACTCCTCAGCCCAGCAGGCCTGGGACAAGCCTGACTACAGACACAGGCCCACCCCTTGGGGAACCCACCTACCTCCTGGACATAGTACTGAGGTTGATCTTTGGATCCAACCCCTTCTCCCAGAAACTTGGAATACAGTGGACTACCATGCTGGCTGGATGGAAGACTCAGGAACCCCTCACCCAAACAGAAGACCTCAGCAGGCTGCAGTCACTGTGATGAGTTTGCCCCTAAAATAGAGGTCTCTAGTGGATAAAAGGGAGTGAAAGTGAAACTCCATCCAACTGTAAGACCTTGGTGAACCTGGCAAGAGAGTGGGTTATCTCCTCCTCCACACAGAGAACATCAGACAGGTTGAGGAGTGTGCCAATAAGGCCTTCCCCAACTTGGAGAAAATTAAAAAAGCCTATGAGACCCCCAGTGACACCGTAGGGCCTCAGCTGACACAAACACTATAGACACTGGTGACCTGCAACAACCTAAAGACATAGCAACAGCAGGAACTAAGTGTTGACCTACATCAATACTTCCAGGCTAGTTAGCCCAGAAAGAATATAGGACTCACCCAACAGACCCTGTAGGAGTAATTCAGGTGACTGGCTCTCCTCTTCATTGTGGTACCCAGCAACTGGACAAACATCAACCACATAATAGGACCCTAAAATTCACACTATGGACAACTGAGACTGTTGGGATTGAAACACTATATATTTACCCAAAAGGTGAAAATGACAAAACAAAAAGGCAAAATGTAATCTCAAACATCTCGTTCATCAGGAACAAGTAAATGCAACATTGAAATAGAGGATTTTAAAAGTTGTACACCAGAAATCTCTGAAAGCCAAACCAAAGATCCAACCTCAGTACTAGGTCCAGCTAAGTAAGGAAAAAATCTATGAGGCCATTGTGGAAATCAAATAGAAATAATGTCTTACATAAACACAGAAATAACAACCTTAGTAAGTCAGTTGCTACATAACTAGAGAAGAAATACATAAAAAAAATACAGAAACATAAGAAACTGATTGAAACTTTGAATGAACAATGCAGAACAGAAGCACAATCCACAAAACAAATTCAAAGAGATATCCAAGAAACAAAATATTCTATTGAGAGTTGGCAAAACCATTTAAATGAAGCCGAGGATAGAATTTCAGACCTTGGAGACAGGATTGCAGATAGTGATCATGAAAGGGTAGAACTTATAAAAACAACACAGCAGCCTGAAATGACAATCCAGCAGCTTTAAGATGATGCCAAGAGAAACAATATAAGACTAATAGGCATCAGTGAAGATGCAGGAGTCAATGCAAATGACATAACTAAACTATTCACAGAAGTAATACCAGAAAATTTCCCAAAAATGGGAAAAGAAACTGATATGCAGAGAAGTGAGGAATACAGAGTGCCAAACAGTCACAACCAACATAAATCTATACCTAGACATATAATAATTAAGACCCCAGACATACAGAATAAAAACAGAATACTAAAAACTGTTAGAGAAAAGACACAACTCACCTATCAAGGAAAGCCTAGAATCAAAGCTGACTTTTCAGCACAAACCTTCAAGTTAAGATGAGCTTGGAGGGAACTATTTCAAGCCCTAAAAGTAAACAACTTTCAACCCAGATTGATGTATCCAGCAAAACTGTATTTCAAATTTAATGGAGAAACAAGATACTTTCATGACAAAGAACAACTGAAGAAATTCATGTCCATCAAACCAACCCTAGAAAGAGTACTGAAAGACATTCTAGATAGAGATAAAAATGACCGCAGTCTCCAGAACAGGGTCAGGAAACAGGATTCCACAATATGCTGTATACAAGAAACACATCTGACTCTAAAAGAAACTCATAGATTAAAATTCAAATGATGGAAAACAGTATTCCATGCAATAGGAACCCAGAAAAAAAGGGGGTAGCTGTTCTATTTGCAGACAAAGTGAACTTCACACCTAAAAGGATTAAAAGAGATAAAGAAGGCCATTATATACTTGTAAGTGGAAAACTACAAGAGGAAGAACTAACAATTATAACTATATATGCACCAAATACAGGAGCACCCAACTATATAAGACAAATACTAATGGAAATGAAAACCAAATACACAAGAACACAATTTTAATAGGAGACCTTAACACCCCACTGTCGCAAAGTGATAGATCAACTAGACAAAAAGTTAGCAAAGAAATAACAGAACTGAATCACACCTGTGAGTGAATGGACTTAGTGGATGTTTACAGACTGTTCCACCCAACCACATCAGAATATATAATCTTCTCAGCTGCACACGGCACATTCTCCAAAATAGACCATATATTAACCTATAAAGCATCCTTAACTAAAATGCAAAGGGAGTGAAATTATCACATGCATAATATCTGATCATAGCACACTAAAATTGGAAATTAATGACAAAAAAATGCAAAACCTGCATAAATACATGGAAAGTAAATAACAACCTTCTGAATAATCAGTTGGTTACAGATGAAATTAAAGGAGAAATAAAGCAATACCTACAATACAACGAAAATGCAGATACAACATACCATAACCTATGGGATGCAAAGAAAGCAGTCCTAAGAGGGAAATATATAGCAATAAATAGTCACATCAAGAAAATGGAGTGAACATAA
This sequence comes from Dolichotis patagonum, assembly GCA_004027295.1. Lineage (NCBI taxonomy): Eukaryota > Metazoa > Chordata > Mammalia > Rodentia > Caviidae > Dolichotis > Dolichotis patagonum. The sequence goes on along the minus strand of PVJX010023544.1, from coordinate 1,800 downwards.
ATAAATAACCTAATGCTACATCTCAAGCTTCTAGAAAAGGAAGAGCAATTCAAACCCAAGTCTCACAGAAGAGAGGAAATTGTAAAGATTGGAGCAGAAATCAATGCAATTGAAACTAAAAAAAATTCAAAGAATTAATGAATCAAAGAGTTGTGTTTTTGAGAGAATAAACAAAACTGATAAACCCCTGGTCAACCTTATCAGGAAAAAGAAAGAAAAACTGAAATCCACATAATAAAAACTGAAAGAAGGAAATTACTACAGATCCCATGGAAATTCAAGAGATCATGAACACCTACTTTGAAAATCTCTACTCACATAGGATGGGAAAACACAAAGGAAATAGACAGATTTCTAGAAACATATAAACTACCAAAGCTCAACCAAGAAGATATAACAATTTTGAATAACCAAATATCAGCTACCAAAATCAAAAACATGACTAACAACTTACCAACAAAGAAAAGCCTAGGTCATGATGGACTTACAGCTGAATTCTACAAGAAATTTAAAGAATATTTAATGGCAGCATCTCGGCCTGTCTCTTTGGGATCCGAAACTCTCGGACCCGTAGAGTGGCCTGGGCTGCTTGGATCGAAAGTCTGCGCAGACCTGCATCTTGGCACGACTGTTTGGGACTGGTAGGCCCGCCCTTCATCCACAGGGAACTGCCTGGAGACCGGCATCTGGGCCGGGTCTGTTTGGGCCCGTAGCCCCGCCCTTCACCCCAGGAAGTCTCCCAGAAAGCAGCATTGCGGACTGTCTCTTTGGGACCCGAAACTTTTGGAGCCGCAGAGTGGCCTGGGCTGTTTGGATTGGGAATATTGTGGAGACTGGCATCTTGGCCAGGTCTGTTTGGGACCGGGAACTTTTCAGAACCAACATTCTGGCCTGACTCTTTGGGATCTGTAGGCCCTTCACTTGCAGGGAACCTCCTGGAGACCTGCCTGGGACAAAGCACGGTGGCCTGGCCTGCCTGAGATTCCACAGGCTCCAGGGTGGCCACACCCAGCATTTGCCTTACAACTTAGGGAGCCAGGAGCTCACAGAGGGAAGTTAGGGCCCTGTGACGAAGCCAAGAGCCTGTGGGGGAGCCACTGCCCCTCCAGGAACTGAGGGTGTAACAGGTAATTTGCCACACATGCAGACAAAGCTTTGGAACACTGCTCAAAGTAAGGAAATGTAGAAAAATGACAAAAGGAAAGACCAAAAGGCAGGCTCAAAGCCCTAGCCCTCCCCAAGAAAGCTTAGAAGCTGTGTACATAGAAGAAAAAAGAAGCCATACACCTGAAATGTTTGAAATGATATCAAATGAAATAAATATGCAAATAGGGAAAGCTATGGAGCAATTCAAACCAGAAATACTTGCCCAAGTAAAAGAAGAATTGATAAAAACAGTGAAAGAAATAGTGAACACATCTAGTGAAAACACAAGTAAAAAATTAGAGGAACAAAGCAAACAGAAAGAATCCCTCAAAGAACAATATAAGAAACAAACAGAATGCATAAAGCAGATTCAAAGAGATATACAGGAAATCAAAAATTCTATTGAAAACTGTAAAAACCGCCTCAATGAAAGTGAAGACAGAATTTCAGACCTTGAAGATTAGATTGCAGCCAGTGAGCAGGAAAGACAAGATCTTTTAAAAATAACAAAGAATCAGGAAATAACAATTCAACACCTGCAAGATGATGCAAAGAAAAATAACATAAGATTAATAGGGATAAATGAAAAAGAAGGGGACAGCCCAAATGATATCAAGAGGATATTTACAGAAGTAATAGCTGAAAACTTCCCAA
>PVJX010023543.1:0-29133 GCA_004027295.1 Dolichotis patagonum | reverse complement strand
CCATACTCACCTGCTGTTTCTTTCTGATGAATTGACCATTCCATTTCCAAAGTTCTAAAATGGCCAACAGACCACAGAAAGAATTCTCTTTAGGCTCCTGTTTGAAACCAGCAGCTACAGCAATCTGCTGGCCTTGCTTCAGTGCCATCTGTGTTCAATTTTTGATTGCCTATCTTTGGTTTATTTCAAGCAGTTTTGCCAGCTTTCTATGGAGTTTTTAGTTTCCTGATCATCTCTTTGAATCTGCTACATGAATTATAGGGTTTTTTTTTTTATTTTTCATTAAACGTTTCTCTCCTTTTGTATTCCTCCAGTCTTCTGTCTGTGTCTTCTTGAGAGGTGCCCAGCCTTTCTTTTATTAATCTACTTATCTCTTGTTTAATTTGAATAATATTTCAGTTTTGATCCTGCTTATGAGGTCTTGAAGATATCTCTTTATGTCTGCTAATGCTTTGTTTGATGTTGCATGTTTGCTGCCCTCAATCTCTTTTGTATTTACCTCTCCTGGATCAATGTTCTCAGGGTTGGGGGCTGGGGTTTTTTCTTATTTCTCCCCTCATCATGTGTTTGGTTCCTTCTATACAAGTGTACAGTGTAATTCCCAGGCCCTTTTCTTGTTGGTTAAGGCTCCTCTGGAGCACGCAAGCTAGGGACTTCTGCCCTCTGGAGTCTGCTATCAGAGATTGAAGTTCAAGTAAGGGTAGTGTGCGCTGGCTCCTCCCCTCCGGGCCAGTCAATCTTTGCAGGCCTTCACTGCACCAGTGTGCACCGAGCTCAGGGAATTAATTTGTAGTGACCCACTGGGTCCCAGCCAGGGGCATGGCCCAGTCCAAGCAGATCCCACCAATCCGCTTGGTGAGGGGAGCAACCAACTGAAGCCACTTCCTTATGGAGTTAAGGCTATCCTGCCCAAATCCAACATGTCATCCAGTCGGCTTCCCCTTTCCCATGGGAGGGTCTTATTCCTATCACTCACCGTGTGTTGATGCCAGGTCCTGAGAACTGCTGGGCTTCCCGACATCCGACTTCAGCACAGCTGCTGTGCAAATACACGGTGCCTCTGGGTGGGTCACATGCAGGGCTGGGTCTGGGCAAGCTGCGCACAGGGCTGTTCAGCTCCATGCTCTGGGCTGCTCATGCCAGTCACATTGGCGCAGTTCAGTCGGTCAGGTCAGTCTAGGGCAGAAATTCAGGTGGCTCGAGGAGGGTACTGTTCTCGCTGATCTTAGCTTCTCTAATGGTACCCCAGGACCTCATATTCGAGCGGTTTTTTTTCACTTTAATTTCTTCCTGGGTTGAGAGAGTCCATCTCTCTGTGTTTGGGTCTCTCCAGTGTGTTCTATTCTGGCATTTAAGCTGTCTCTCTCAGAGAGGGTCCCTCTCCTGCTACCTACTGGTCCGCCATCTTTGGAAACTCCAGTTGAGTGTGTCTTACTCAAATTGACAGAACAATTATCTTTCACATGTGCATATTCATGCTTATAATAGCATAATTACTAAACCTTGGAAGCAGATTATATATCCATCAGCAGACCAACAGATGAAGAAAATGGAACTCCTCTACTATAAAGAATGAAAAATTGGAGTAATTTATAGAAAAGTACATGCAACTTTAGATCATAGTGTTAATTGAAATACATCTGACACACATGATTAAATATTGCATGTTGTTTCTCTTATATTAGAATTACAAAGTATAAATAAAAACAGTGAAAGTTATAAAAATGAGAGATAGATAATATAAAACTGGGAGATAGAATTTTAGAAAAAAACATTAAAAGTCTAAAACTAATAAATATACTCAGCAAGTTTGTAGTATACAAGATAAACACAAAACATAGTGTTTTTCTATTCTAGCAGAGAACACAAATGAGAAAAATACAGTATGAATGATAAAACATTCAAAATTCTGAAATTCTTAAGTATAAATTAAGCCAATGTGTAGTATGTACTGAAATTTTTAAAAACTAAAGAAATCAGATATAAATAGAGAGATGTGTATCTCTTTTTCAAAAGATAACATTAAAAAAGTGTCAATTGTCTTCATATTAATATAATGATTATAGGTTAATGCAGTTCATATAAAATTCCAGCAAGGACTCGTTCAGTTTTTTTGTATGTGTCTTTTATACATGTAGTCAAGGTTATTCTAAACTTTTAATGGAAAAGCAAATAGACTAAAATATCAATAGATTACTAATTTTAAAACTTACATAGTTGCAATAATCAAAGTGGAGGTATTGGTTGAAAAATAACCTCAGAATAAGTAACAGAAAAATGGATCAGACAAAGTTGTTCAATTTTTTTTGGCAAAGTTGTAAAAGTAATTCAACAAATTATTCTAAAACACCAGGACACAGATGAGTAGACCCTGGACATGTTGTACTACTTGTGTTGCAAGACACTGCTCACATATCAAATTAAAAATTCCTACAGATGTTTTCTTGTCTAAAAAAATGCTTGTACACCAAGTTACTTGCAATCCAAGATTTGAATATAATTTCAAAAGACAACATGAGCAATACTAAAGATATAAATGAAAGCAATGGTTGTAAAAATTTAGATAAAGAAAAGATTTTTGAGATTTAAGGGATTCTTATCATAGATCTGATTTGTCTTGGTGAATATATTGTATATCACTGTCATTAGTATTTTTTAAGTCTCTGATGAGACTGATGAGCACTTGAGCTAAGACAGTCTGATGTTTTTCTTCCACCCAAAGACTTTCTCTAGAAACATTAAGGAGACTGCAAGTGTATAGATTGTAGGACATGACTTTTATTAGTAGTATTATTCATCAGTTTTAATTGGTTGATTTTTCTCTCTAAAGATAAAAATCCACTACATGTTTTCACTGTGTGACCATCCACCTCAGTTTGCCTGGGTCAGTCCTGGGTTAGTCACTACTTGTCTTGCTCTTATACAAGCCTCTGAGTCATGGGCATACAGCATAGTGGTTCAGTGTAGCAGCATATAATATTCAGCACTAAAAAATCAGCTCCTTTTGAAAAATACTACTTTATATTCTGTGTATGTGGACTCATATAAATCATCTCATATGAGTTGAATAGTTACTACTTGCACTAGCTAAATATATTTAAAAGGTAAAACCTCAGTTCTAAGTGCTGTAAATGTAGTTAGAGAAGAAAGTTTGCTTTTCTGTTAACTTGAAATATTCATGTTTCATTATTATGCCTGAAAATTTAAGCAATAAAACTGCTTTAGAGTATGATTTAAAAAAAACTTTTATGGTATACAAAACATTTGAGAGACCTGCTTATAACTAAGTACTTAAACACCACTTTACAGTTTTATTTGAGTGAAGTGTGGGTGTCATTGCTTTAGTTAATCGGCACTGTAAAGATGAAACATTGTGTATACTTTTGGGTGAGCTTTTGGAGGCACTGCTTAGAGCTGTGGTTTGATACAAAAGAGTCATTTTTAGATTCTTTTTGAAATATTGCTTGGTTTTCACAAAGAACAAATGGCTTATTTCAAAATCAAACTATTTTGCCTGGTTTTTTTTTCTGTTTTACTGAAGAATAATTGCAAACTCAACTCTAATGTGGGATTTGGTTTATACTTCTTTGACAGGTCTGCCTCATCCTTCTTTCATTGACCAACTGGCCTTTCTCAAGTTCAACTGCTGACATGAACAAGTTGACCAGAAATCATTCATGAAAGGAGAAGAAATACTGTCTCCTGAAACATATGAATGAATGGTGAATCTCAGGCAATGTTATCAGTTAAATCTTCAAACATTAATATTTATTAATTTTGATGGTCTATTATTAAATTTTCTATTATGTGCATACATCTGTGTGAGTCTTTTTCTTTGATACTATCATTCTATAATTAATCTGAGATTATTGATTCACAATTTCTACATATTCATAACCAAGAGTTATTTGAAAACATTGCATTTAGTATAGAATATTGCTTATCTATACCTGTAGTGCATAATTGTTCAATAAATATTTTAAGTATGTATTTTTAACTTGAATTATGGTTCATTTGCAAGATTGACTCTAAAGAACAGATTTATTTTATTTTAAAATCAGAAATACTTTCAAAAGCAACTATGAACTCTAATATAATATTTTGTGTCTGTTCTTGATTATGCATCTATTTTATAACTGAAAAGAAAAAGTAGAATTTATATGTGAAATATATGGATTTAATGATAAAGCATCATAAATCTATATTATTTAATTTTAATTTTTAATTTAAATAGATATTATTTTTAAGATAAAGTTATTAGATATTTATCCATGTTCATAAGAGCAAATATAGGCCCGTATCTCACACTCTGTGGTAAAATCAAATAAAAATGAATCAAAAAATTACACATAAGACAGAAAGTTTTCAAACTGCTGGATAATAATGTAGCAGAAATATTTAAAGCCACAGACATAGGTGAGGACTACCTGAACTCATGTCACAAGAAATACCAAAAGTCAACAAATGGGCTATAGCAAATAAAAAGTCTTCTGCACAATAAATGAACAAATCGGTACAAGGAAGAGACTACAGAGTGGAACAAACATTGTCAACTACTCTTCTGTGTGTTGAATCATCCCTGAATCCCTGTGATTAAATCTGTTTGGTCATGGTATATAATCTTCTTAATGATTTGCTGCATTCTGTTTGAAAATATCTTATTGAGGATTTTTGTATCTATGTTCATTAGGGAGAGTGGCCTGTAGTTCTATTTTTTGGTTGTATTTTTCTCTGGTTTTGGTAACAAGGTAATGCTTGCTTCCAGAAATGAATTTGGGAGTAGTATTTCACTTTCAATTTTTTTTTTGTACCAGGGATCAAACTCACAACCTTGCACTTACCAGGCAGGTGCTTATACCACTGAACTAAATCCTTGGCCTTCACTTTCAACTTCATTAAAGAGTTCAAGAAGTGATGACATTAGATCATCTCTAACTTTCTTGCAGAATCAACAGTAAATCTATAAGTTCTGGGTTTTCTTCTCACTGGTAAGTTTTAATTAAATCTTCAATTTCATTGACAGATATTAATTTATTTAGAATTTTTTTTATTTTCTTGATTCAGCTTTGCTAATTCATATATATCTAGGAATCTATCCATTTCTTCTACATTTTCCTCTTAATAGAATACAGATTTTCAAAGAGGGTATTATTGTTCTTCTGGATTTCTGAATAATCTGTTGTGATTCCACCTTTGCATTCCTAATTACATGGATTTGAGTTATTTCTTTCCTTTTTTGATAAGATTGGCTAAAGGTTTATAAATTTTATTTAATTTCTCAAAAAAACCCACTTTAATATGTTGTTTGTATTTCTTTCTTATTCCCCAACAAGTTAACTTCTGACATGATCTTTTTAAATTCCTCCCTTGTAGGAGCATTGGGCTTAACTTGCTGCTCTTTTTCTAGAAGCTTGAGGTTTAACATTAAATTCTTTATTTCAGCTTGTTCTTTTTTTCCTAATATAGTAATTTACTGCAATAAATTTCCCTCATGGGTGTGTTTCTACTGTGTACCATAAATTATGATATGTTGTACTAGTATTATTGTAAAATTGTAGAAATTAATTTCTTCTTTTGTGTCATCTATGACCCATTAATTATTCAAGAGAGTGTTATTTAATTTCTATGTGTTTTTGAAGTTCTTGTGGTTTCTTTTGTGATTAAATTCCAATTTCATTGCACTATAGTCTGATAATATGTATGAAAAAACTTCAGTTCTTTTGCAATTGTTTAGGCACATTCCATAATCTTCTATGTGGTTTAGTTTGGAGAATGTCCACTACGCAGCTGAGAAAAATAAGTATTTTGATATTGTGAAGCACTCTGTAGACATCTACTAAGTCCATTTATTCAAAAGTTTGGTTCAGTTCTGATATTTGTTTCTTGATTTTTTTTTCCAATTTGTCTATGTGATAATGGGGTATTGAGGGTCCTCACTATGACCATATTAGTCTTTATTTGATTTTTCATATCCATTAATATTTATTTTATAGAGTTCAGTGCATTAGTATTTGGTGCATATACATTTATGATTGTTATGTATTCCTCTTGGATTGTTTGGATGTAGTGACTTTTTTGGGCTCTCAGTCTTGTTTTGAAATATAATTTTTCTACAAATAAAATAGCTGGCACTGCTTTTTTCTGGTTTCCTGTCACATACAGTACAGTTTTCCATCCTTTAATTTTCAGTGTGTGTATTTTTTTTTTTTTTAGTTAAAGGTGTTTCTTGTTGGATCTTACTTCTTTATTCATTCTGCCAGTCTGTTCTTTTTATGGGTTAGTTGAGAACATTAACATTGATGGTTATAACTAATGCACATTGACATATTCTTGCCATGTTATTTTCCTGTTGTTGACTTCTCCTTTCCTCATTTAATTGCTTGATTTATTCTGTTGGGCTTCATGGAATTGTAGTTCTTGTTATCTCTCTCGAAAATGTCCTTCAGAACATTTTGGAATGCTGGATGGTGTTCATGTCTTTCCTCAGTGTAAATGGATATATCTTATTTCTCATCAATTTTAAAAAGTAGTTTTATTGAGTGCATCAATCTGAGTTAGAGGGTGTTTCTTTTCAGGGCAAAAAAAAAATCACTTCAAGATTCTGTTGACCTGAGTCTTTGTATTGAGAAGTCTGCTGTGATTCTGATGAGCTTTCTTTATATGTGATTTGTTTCTTTTCCATAACATTGTTCAATATTCTTTTGTTGTGTTGAATTTTTGGAATCTTGACTGTCATATGCCTTGCTGTAGATTTCTTTTTAGCATGAATAATTGGAATGTTACATAACTCACTTATCTGCTTATCAAATTTTTTTCTATGCTTGAGAATTTTTCTTCCATGAACAGGTTATTTATGTCATCTGTGCTATCTCATGCTTTCTCATTGACTGCAAACAAATTTATGTTATTCTTTCTTGCATCATCTAGCAGCTGCTGCATAGATTTCTTGTGGTCCCTTGCCATATTTATGCAATGTTTATTTTCATGATCATTGACTGTAATTTGTCTTCTACATCTGAGATTCTGTTCTCACATTGGTTCATTCTGTTACATATACCTTCAATGGAATTTTTAAACTCTTGGTTATACGTTTGAATCTGTTTCACATATTCCATTTTTTTCCTCTATTGGATTTACATGATTTGCATCATTTTCCTAGTTGACTCTATTTTTATGTCTGTATCTGTTTTGGAGTCACCCTGCATGCCTTTCATTATGGTCAATATCTCTGTAGCTAGCTAAGAAATTATTTCTGATTTGATTTTTTTTTAAGAGTATCATTCATCTGCTTTGTAACTTCTGCTGTTAACTACTTCAGAGAGTCCAGGCAGGTGGCTTTTGGATTGTTTCAAATCATTGTCCCCTGGGTTTGCCTTTCATGAGCTGGAAGTCTTAAGTTGCATTTTATTGAAGTGGCTTCTCATTTTCTTTCTATTCTTTTTCATTTAATTTTTGGTCTCATGCTTTCAAATTGCCTTTGGTGAATAGTTTTATTACTAGTATTTAGAATCATTGGGAAATGATTAATTCTCAGAAGTGCTTTCTAGATATAGTTGGCTTTTAAGTTTTGAGTCATTTGAAAGGATATACCTTTCCAATGTATTAGGGATGAAAAGTTGCTGTCTACTTAGCCAAGACCATGTTTCTTTGTCACTTGCCTGTAGCATTTTTTATGACTCTTTGTCAATCTCTGTTTTGGTATACCAGGAATAACCATTGATTAAAACAATTATATCACTTTGGCTAATGTGATACAATCAGCAATAACAATAGCATGAAAAACAGTCTAGAAAATGACAAACTTTAGTAACTATTAACTTGTCACCTTTAACTGTATGAACTAGATTTGTGGTTATATAACAAAATCTAGAATGAACCCCAAAATTATATGCAATAAGTAAGCCTTCAATATAATGATGTTACCCTCAAGACAGAAAATGTTAAAGGGACTTGTGGGACAAGTAGAGAAATAGAGAAGGAAGAGATTAGAAGCAAGGCTGGAGGACAAAGAAAGATCATGCAAACCTTGGGAAACTGGTAAATATAAAGAAAGAGGGAAAGAAGAAATTAAAACATGAACAGAACAGAATAACAACAAAAAAACCTATAAACCATTTTTGCATTTATATAAAAACAAGAACAATCAAGGAAAAAAAGTAAATCAAAACACAAGGGGGGAGAGAGAGAGAGAGAGAGAGAGAGAGAGAGAGAGAGAGAGAGAGAGAGAGAGAGAGAGAGAGAGATTGTCTGGATCCTAGTTAATAAATCTCAGCAAGCCAGCTGTAGCTTTATGAAAGGATAGTGTATAATGCCAGAGACACTGCACCTTTATTTCCCTTGAAGTTCAGGCTGGTTTCTGGCCATGTGTGGACCAGTCTTGTTCAGGCTGTAGCAGTCTGTGTACCTCTTGCTGGCTTCAATGTGACTCCCTGCTGGCCCCAACTCTATGTCTAACTTCCTGCCAACTTGAACTCCTCTCTCTGACCCTGACACTGAGAACAGTTAGAAGGAGGCAGAAGTTGCTCTGAGTTCTGAGCTCAATTTTCCCCTCTCCAAAATGGCTCTTGGCCAATTGCCTTCTCCTAGGGGACAGCTGAACCAGAATAACTCATCAGCCACTACTATCTGCTGCATTCTCTGCTCTGCTCCACTGATGTGTTTCTCCTGGGAGGCCTCTGGGACCACCAGTGGTCACTGTGCATCTGAAGGTTTTTGTTGTCCCTCCAAATGCAGTGAATGTGGAATCAGGGAGAAAGAAAGTGCTACCTGCCACCACCTCCTTAGTTGAAGTTTCTCTCTTTGCTTTCCCAACAGGCTTCAGTTCTTACTTCAGATTCTTCCTGGGTCCTGGTGATCTACCTCCCTCCTTCTCCTCCCCATGTTACTATATTCCTGTGTCTGTAGAAGTATAGAAAATCTTGGAGAGGCTCTCCCATTGATGGTTACCAATACAGCATCTTCCTAGAAGTCTATCAGTTACTCTGAAGATAGAGGACTAATCTATATTATACAAAGAATTTAAAAAATTACTCCTTTAAAACAAATGACACAAACAAAAAATTGGCATGTGTGGCTTGCCAAACTTCCATAAGATCCTGTGTGCAATCTATAACATTACATAAACAAATAATGAAAATAGTGACTTCCTAGTATTTAACTTTTTCTTAGATGGTTGAATAGTGTTGGTTTTTTTAGATGTTTGAATAAAGTTTTAAAAGGAATAGTGTTGATTGGGGTTGGGACACAGTGACAGAGAAAGAACACAAGTGAAACAGTTTTTTGATATATGCTCTAAAACTTATCAGCCTCAAATCATTTTGAGCTTTTGGAAGAACTTAATTTTGTTCTTAGAATAAAGATATTCTTTTATTCAAAATGGCTTTTTAGTGCTAAGAGACAAAAAAGAATGAATCTCTAGGTAAAGCAATTTGAAGTCTTTGAATTTTTCAAAGTGAAATAAATGTTGTACTTCCATCTTCTACCTATTATTCACCACAGTTTATTTTAATGATATTCTATCTAGATAATCACCATCTATTTTTGACCTTTGTGGCTTAGAATTTTCTCAGGTTTTTTTCTAAAAAATTATTTACCTTTCCAAATGATCATTCAAGAGCTAACATGTTCTTTTGTTTAGAATCATGTTAAAATAGATTTTTTTCAACTTTTGTAAGTTTTAACATAGTTATTACAACTCAAGACTACACCAAGTCTACACTAGAATCAATATATTCTAGATAGATTTCTATTTTTTGTATGCTGAGAAATAGAAAAGATTGAACAATTGTAACATAAGATGGAGATGACCACAAATTCTCACTGAAGCTCTATTTATAAAACTAATCATCCTAACACAGACTATTATGAAATACACAGATGTTCTGAAATATAACTTTGTATAATGGAATATATTAATTTGACATTAATTTTCACTTGGACCACAGGCAAAATTTCAACTGTAAGCCAATAATAGTTTAAACAGCTGCAAACTCATGCACTATTTGAACTGACATTAATTTTTTGTAAAGCAAGCTTAATAACATGACATTGAACCAGGTGTGGTGGTGCACCCCTATAATCCCAGCACACAGGAGGCCGAGACATGGAGATCATTGCAAGTTTGAGGCCAGCCTAGGCTACAAAATGAGCTTAAGACCATCCTGAACTGTATAGGGAGACCCTGTCTCAAAATACAAAGGGAAAACAAGACATTCTCTATCACATGAATATCATAATCACATGAATAGTTACATGAATAGCCTAATGAGCAATTAAAAAATATGCATCAATACTAAAAATAGTACTACAGTTGTTCTTACTCTTACACAAAGGGAACAAAGCAAGGAAAGTACAAGTCAGGTGGATCAGGAAGATATATGAAGCCTTTGAAAATTTATCTCATTATTTAATGCATATATAAAAGGCAGACTGGTGAAGGGGGCAATAATAAGTTTTTCATTTCACTTGCTTTGTAAAATTAATACATGGAAACTATTATAATTTACATGGAATGTTCTTAAAAACAATCTAGTTTTTAAAATATTTGATGTATTTTTAATTATATCCAATTAAATCAATATCTCCAAATTTCTCTACAAGTTTTTAGAAGCATGCACAAATTAGTCCTTTATGGTACATCATCACCTTCTTGAGCCTTTCACATTTATTAGACTAAATATTTCAGGTTGCTTCATCATATTCTGACAGTGTCCCTATGAGAATATGAGTTTGTAGTATACAAGACATAGCATGTAGTTATGTTCAGTGTTTATATTTTATGTTATTAATTCAGGAGGATCCTATCCTTGTGAAAACCCATGAGGATGAAACTTTGTGTTTGAAAAATATACCCTTAATTTTACCGCCATTCCATTTTCTCAGTTTCTAAATGAGGTGTTGTAGTCAGGAGTTTTGAGGAGAACAATTAGAATCAGGACAAAGAATTTATAATATTATTTATGGTGGTCACCCAGAATTAACACAAGAAGATGCAGGAAATCTAGCCACAGCACCAAAGACAGAATATTTAGCCAAGGGCCTAAATCCTACAGCAGTGTCCCACATGAGCCCAGATAAAGACCCAGAGCTCATGACAATGCCTCCCACGAGTCCAACTGGAGCCTGAGAGCCCAAAAGAAGGACTCACACCAGTCTGTTTTACAGATGCATGCTGGGAAGGCCCAAAAGGCAGTGGTGGAAGCTAGAAAGTCTATGCCAGCAGGGTGAAGGAGCTGTGCTGGTAGGCTGAGGGTTCTACACTGGAGCTGAGGAATCACACTCAAAATGAAGATCAGGGCTGTCCTCAGTGACACAGAGGTCCAAAACTCCTCTGACAATAAGAACAGTTGAGTACATGCCAGAAAGCCAGCATGATGAGTTTTTCCAGAGATTAAACAGCACACATCTTCTCCTCCGGAGCCAGGAAACAATGCTCCATGTAAGGACCAGACTTCCTCAAAGTGAACCACAGCCACTCTCACCAACAAGGTCCTGAGCTTCTCTGATGACAATGATTGAACTCACATTGCGGAAGCTAGTCATGATGAGCTCCTGCAGGAGAACCAACAGCTCAAACAGCAACACATATGTAGGAGAATCCCCAGTGAGCCACTCATCTTCTCCATGTCTCTATTTATGCTGGCAACTTTCCTCAGGTGGAACATCTATGCTCAGCACCATGCTGATTTAATTTAGCTGGTGTTAAATTGACCACCAGTTTTTAATCCATAACATGCGGTAAATATTTGTTTGCTGTTTATTATCACCACACAGAGTCCTTAAATACCTCACCAATCTTCGGGGTGTGAGAGATTCAGTGACAAAAGTGTAAGATGGTATTTTTCAAATTTTAAATAAATAGTAAGTGGACTGTGGACATAGCTCAGTGGCACAGTGCCTTCTTGGCAAGCACAAGGTTCTGAGTTTGATTCCTGGTACTAAAAAAAACCCAAAGTAAATTAATTAGTAAATTGATTGATGCTAGTATGTGTGATCTTACAGTGTGTGAGTCTACTCTATACAATACTCTTGAATCACACAAAAAATCCTTCGATCCTTTTCAAAACAGTAATCAATTCTGTGACAGTTAAACTATTTTGACTCCAGAGTAATTAATTTATCTTTCTTTATAATTCTGCAGGTAAATATTTTTGCCATTCTATTTAGTCTCCTTAACTTCATGCTTACTTCAGTATTAGAGATTCAGTGATATTGCTGCCAAGTCACACTCTATGATTTCATGGTTTCTCAGCTATAAATGTTCATGTTACATTTAAAGATGAAATGAATTTTTAAAAATTCAATGACTTCATATTCTCATTATAAATATATTTTTTCACCCAAAGTTTTCCAGAGGAAATTATTTTGTTTTTATACTTAATTCACAGATAATAACTGCATATCTCTGTGGTGCAGAGTGTGTTGTTTTGATGCACATATACATTTTGTATTGAACAATTCTGGATCCTTCATATATCCAAAATATCAAATATTTATCATTTGCCTATGATAAGAACTTTCAAAATATTTTCCTCTACTTTAAACCACATAATACAATACTGAGATCTGTGTTAACCTTCTATCCTAACTCATTGGTCAAATTGTCTCTAATGAGTAAAGACTCATTAGTATTTACTCTACTTCCTTGCCTGGCTTTTGTTCTCCATTTGTGTGAAAACAGCATTTTTGGTTCCATGAAAGACTGAAATCAGGAAACATTTTTTTTTTCTGTGCTGGTTTATCTCAGCACTGATTCCCACTTCCATAATGCTGCTGTAAATGACAGAATTTCATGCTTTTTCTAGTTGAAGAGTACTCCATTTTGTACGTGTACACATTTTCTTTTCAATTAATTTGCTGATAGCCAGCTCAGTTGGTTCTCAGTCATGGCTATTGTAAACAGGGAGTGCAATTATCTTTTCATTTATTGATTTCATGTACTTTGGATATAAACACCAAGTTGTAGAATTTATTGGGTCACATTGCAGCTCTATTTTTAAATTTTTAAAGAACCACTATAGTATTTTGCATAATGGCTATAATAATTTACAGTATTTTTTTAGTATTACAAAACAGTTTGCCATGTTTTGTCCTTTATGTTAATAGCTTGTTATGCTCCTTTGAAGCCCCATGTGGCCATAGATAGGGTTTTTTGGAGGTGGCTAGATTTAGGGAGTATGATGTTAGAATGATTCACAGTACCATGCCAGGATAAAGGGTTTGAGTGCTACCTGTCTTAAGGGCAGTAACTTGCACAGAATATAAGGGATTGAAAAAGAGTTTCCTGGCTTTTGCTGTGATGCCTCCTACTCGCTGCTCTGTGATGCTCCTCAGCTATGCCACTCTTGCCGTGGAATCAGCCAACTATGAACTGAAACCTCTACAAACTGTGAGTCAAACAGACAATACCCCCTTTAACTTTGGGTTTGGTGCAGTGAGAAAATTAAACCATTCTGTTGTAAGATAATATCTCATTATAGTTTTCTTTGGCATTTCCCTGACTGCTAGTGAAGTTGACATTTTTCCATGTATTTGTTCTTTTGCAATATATCTATGCAGATCAATTGCCCAATGTCAAATTGTATCTTTTATTGCATGCTTTTGACTTTAACTGCTTATTTAATCTAGATATTAATCTCTCCTTAGATCAGGAGGTTGGATGTATTTTTTTTCCCCTTCGTGTAGGTTACCCTTAATTCTACTTGTCACTTTCTTTGTTTCACGTAAGCATTTTGGTTTGGTGAAATCCTGTTTGTCTATGTTTTCCTTTCTTATCTTTGCTTTTAAGCTTTTCTCTAAATTTTTTTTCTTATATTAATGTCATAGAATATTTTTCCTATGTTTCTCTGTAGTAGTTTTACAGTTTTTAGTTTTATAATTATGTCTAATTCATTTTGAGTGTATTGTCATACATCATGAGAGAAAGAGGTAAAGTCTCATTCTTCTACAGGTGGACATCTGGTTTTCCCAATACCATTGATTGAAAACATCATATATATATGTTCTTGGCACCTTTGCTGAAAAGCAACTGTTTTTAATTACAGACAGTCCTAGTTAGAAAATTAAGCAAGAGAAACAAACAAAAAAGACTCCAACTTAAAAAGAAAGAAGCCAAATTGTGCCTGTTTGCAGATACTATAAACATATATACATAGCAAAACCAAAAGACTCAAATAATTTTTTAGAATTAATAAATGAATTCAATGGAGATACAGCATAAAAAATCAGTAAGATTCCCATGCATCAAAAATAAACTATAGATACACAAAACACCTAAGGATGAATTTATCCAGTGGTATGGAAGACCTCTACACTGAAAACTGTAAAACATTTAGTTGAAGAAAAATGGTAAAGGAATACACAAATAAATGGGAAGGCATTCTATGTTGAAGGAGTGAAAGAAAATTATAGGAATGTCCATGACACCTAATGTAATTTACACATTTAGTGCAATCTTTATTAAAACATCAAAGTAATATTTCACTGAAATAAGAAAAAAAATCTTGGGGCACCACAAATGATTCCAGTCAAAATAATCTGGAGAATAAACAAAGAACAGTTATTACGCTATCCCACTTCAAAACATATTAAAAAACTATAGAAAGCAAGCAGTATGTTACTGGTACAAAATAAACACATTGAAATGAAGGAGAACTCAGAAATAAAGTCACAGATTTACAAATGAATGTATTGAATATACTTTTTATCTATAGTATTCTCTTTTGCCTCCACTTAAACCTATGCGATTTTTAAGTAGGTTATATCTGGAAGTAGCTATTCTAATATGTCTCTGCTTAGGTTACCTTTCTCCCTTTTTGATACAGTGGGCAACAGAGATGATCTTCTTCCACTCTTTTGCTAAACAGAATTTGAATCTCATGTCAATATATTTTTTAATTTTTATGTCAATTTATAAATTTTCTCAGCCCAAATGGATATTTTTAATATTTTATGTCTTAGTGAAGAAAAATCACATGTCACAGATACCACAAGTTTTGCTGTTGAAATAATACTCACTATATAGATAAAAAAAGTATATGGATTTAATTTTATACTTGAATTTAAGTATGTTGTGATGGACTTGTAGATTTGTTACCCAATTCCCCTTCAATGCACTCAGAGAACATGAAGAAATTTTGGTCTCAGCAAC
Source organism: Dolichotis patagonum (assembly GCA_004027295.1). Classification (NCBI taxonomy): domain Eukaryota; kingdom Metazoa; phylum Chordata; class Mammalia; order Rodentia; family Caviidae; genus Dolichotis; species Dolichotis patagonum. The sequence goes on along the minus strand of PVJX010023543.1, from coordinate 13,985 downwards.
ACATAAATACTTTGAGTGAAATGAGAATCCATATTACACAGCCTGCATTCAGAAGGTTGAAACACTTCACCAAAGTGTTGAATACAATTTTTCTTATCTAATACGCTATAACTCTGAAGGAACATTTAATTTCAGGTCTAATGCCATTTCCAGAACTAATGGCATTAAGCAAATCTGCTAATGGGTCTATATTATAATTTGTCTTCTCTCTATATTGAAGTCTGACTGTGCCTTTACAGGTATAACTACAATATATGACAAAGCCCACGTTCCTGGTGGTGGTTTACAAAAGGTATACTCAAAGCAGTCAGTATAATATTCAAATTTAGTCAGATACACACAAATTATAACAGGTCTCTCTGTGGACATAGGTGTGTATTGGAAGGGCTACCCAGCCAGATACATGTCTAAATGTCATATCCAATACTAGAAGAGTGAGGAGACAGAGTATAACAGCTTATCTTTTCAAAGCTGTCTTATAATGCAATAAGTTGCATCCTCAGATGTGACCCATTTCAACTTTACTACTATCTGCTACTAACAGATCTTTAGTATTTTACAGTCTTATAAAGATAAATTAGCATTCAAGGGCTTTTCCTTTCCAAGTTTCTATGGTAACCCTTGTACCACATACTCATTAGAAAGAAGTTCTGTTTAATTGATCTAGTAATGTATTGCTTAATAGTAACTGTTAAGCAGTCTTTTGTTTCCAGGTCATATTTAGGGTTCACATATTTGCATAAAAGCATTTCGTTAGCTGAAACCAATCATTACTAGTAATTTTCTTTCTTTCGTTTAAAATAAGTAAACCCTCATTGAGGTTTTCTGAATAGCAAATATTTATATCTTGGAGAATAGGCTTTCTGTATGAGCTTGGCTTGCTTTGTTTCTGTGAGCAGTAAGAAAATTACAGAGCTCGAAAATGTTAATCAGTGAAGACAAAAAGAAGGTGTCTTTTTCGCCAGTTGACATGCAAATTTACAGTGACGTTAACTATAGGCCATATCCAATATTTGATGACAAAGTTGTAATGGATAGATATAATTTAGAATGCATAGTAGTTATCCACTTGCATAACTTTCACTAATTAGAATTTTTGTATGTTCCATACACTGCAATTGAGAGACTTTAAACTGAGAGCTTTCTTGCACTTCAAGCTTATCTAAGAAATCAAGCTTAAAAATGTGTTTGTCATAAGGTTAAAATTAGCCTAGAAATTAACACTAAAAAGAGTATAATTCTGCAAGGTAACAGTATAGAGCAAGGCAGCATTTATTGAACATGAATTGAAATATGTCATCAAGTTCAGTCTAAACAAGAGAATGAAAAATTTAAAACATATTAAGCTCTTCATTCATCAGGAACATTAATATCCAGTTTGAATGAAAAGTGGACATTTTTAAGAAAATTTAAATCTAAAAAAGGAAAAAAAATTAAAATCTTTTGAAAACTCAATTAAATATCATTAGATGCAAACAAAATGTCTATGGGCTGTAAGTATTAAACCCTTTAAGAAGGCAAGAAATGACTTCATACACACAAAATGCACATGCTAGCTCCATTTTCATTAAAAAAAAAAAACTCATTAAGTATGTGAATGCCTGCCACATGCAACACCAGAGCTGAGCAATGTGACATATTGTGCCATCCAGCATCACGATTAAGCTAGTTAATTTAGAACTTTGTTTCATACTGGCTTTATTCCAAACTATATTTTTTTTCCATTGTAATCTCTACCCGGTAATGTTTCCTTTTCTTAAAAGAAAAGACACTACTATTACTGATGTATCTTAACAACTACTTGTGTTTGCAGCACATCTTATTCTTCTGGAGATCTTACTACACATGATGAGTATTACCTATTCTATATATATTGTATGAATCACCTACTTTTCTGGTTTTGTTTTCTATTGTATAGTTTTTTTTAATTGTATTTCATTCTGTTAACTGTTTTATAACATATACCAAAAGTTTGTTTCTGTAAGTAACCATATATTTATTATTTGTTACTGTAGAAGCAATTAGTATAAAGTGATTGTCTACTTATATCATAGTGTATGTAATATGCATATGCACAAGAAAAGGAGGCAGCCTATTCAATCATGATTTAGAAACAGGAAAAGTACAGCAGATTATTATAGAATGCAGAAACGGATGGTACTGGTGTGTTGTACATGCACCAGCTAACTCTCCAAAGTGAATGCAATATTTATGTACTGAAAATATGGAACAATAAAGTAATATATATGACTTTCATTGTGGTATTTTATTCTATACAATTATATTGTTCATGTCATTATGTTATAAATAATATGATTAATGTAAGTAAACATTCTATAGTTGCTAGATATATAAGGAACTTTAAGTTTAGCATTTTCTACATACGCATGTATCATGTTCCTGTACAAGTTACATTACTATGTTTGTTTATCCTTATACATTTTCCTAGCTTGCTTTCTATTTTATTTATTGTAATGAACTGTCATATTGCCTGGTGCAGTATCTGTTCACTTATTGTATAGAGGAGAAAAGAGATAAAAAATCATAAGAAAAGAGATATATAAAAATATATTGTTAAGAGAAGCTATATTTTCTTTTAATTTTAACTGACTTTTTAAATAGAACACAAAGAAATTCTAAATTAAAAATTTGTAGTATATGAAAATGACATTTTAGATATGAATTTCCACTATTTTTCTTATTACTCATGTCAGATATATTTACTGTGTGTGTGTGTGTGTGTGTGTGGCTTTAGGTATATGTCTCATGGACCAAACATACAAATTAGTTTACTTATTATCTCACCAAAATATACTTTGGGGTTGGTCAAACTAATTTCTGGAAAAGATGAATTTTTATATTCAAGTTTTACATTTCAATTCAAATGGTTACTAAATTAGTGATTCTTTACTGAAAAGATATTGAAATAATCTTTTAAATGACAATCTTCTAATTTAGTACCAAAATAAATGATCTTTATTCCCAGAAATGAATTCCATAACTATTCCAACTCCTAGACACTTATCTACCATGTTATAAAAACATAGCTTTTATTATTTTCATATTCTAATTTTTAAAAATATCATTTAGATGTATATTCAGAATACTTTCCAAGAAACGTGTACTAAAAATGAAGATAGCTTTAACATGTTTAAATTTGTTTCAGTATTTAAGTTATTTTTCCAAAATATGTTTTAGAAGATCTTTCATGAAGTTATTATTTTTTAAAATTTTTTATTTTATTTAAAGAAAGAAAAGAAAAGAAAAAATGAAAAAATGAGAAAAAAGTAGAATACAGAATTTAAAAATAACATATAAAATTGCTAGTTGATACATTACATATTGTCATCTTAACAATAGTTGTTAAAGATGAAATGACTGCTTATGTATGCATGAACTACTGTTTCAATGTTTTATCTTATTTTGTTGAAGCTTTATTTCAATGTTTGACTTAAATCTTGTTAAATATTTTAACAAATTGCCTGTTTTGGTACTGGCACATTATTTTATAGAGATCATTCTCAATTACAATTAAACATTATTTTATGGCAATCATTTCCAATTATAATTAAACAGCCATATTACATGTCAAATATCAAATATAAAGTATATATAATTATACATCTATAGAATGCATATCAAGTACGCCAATACTCTTTTAATTGAAAGAATACCCTGTATGTTTATTCTATTGATACATGCACATTACTCAAGTACAAATGAATAATTTTTTTACCCTAGAAAGTATTTTAAGTATAGTCAATATTGATGTATTAGTAGCATTAATAACATATTCAAAAAGATTTCAAATGGGAGGTTTAATTTTAAGATTTTTTTTTCATCCAAGGAATGAAACCCCAACTCTTGAATGATAAAACATAAATCTTTGCAAAAAATTACTAATTCTAATTAAATAGTTGAGCAAATATAACCACTCTCTGATATTTTTTCATTATGTTTGAAGACTTTACCCTTTGGAGAATAGAAATAAACCTCAAATTCCTATAGGGTCTTTTAATATAAATCCAATTTATATTAAAAAATAAAAATTTATGACATTGGAGAACTTAAACCAAACACTCTGTTCCCCTATGCCCCTCGTCCCATTCTTCCATTAAAGTCACTCTGGAAGACTCTTTCTGTATTCTTCTAAGTTTTGTTAAACCATAGCCAAGAATATACCCAATCCTCTTTGTTTGTACTCTGAGAAATCTTGAGAATCCTTAGTTTGTCTCAATCTTGGAAAATGTCAGCTTTCATAGTATCCCTTCTCTGGGCTCTCTTCCTCCACCTAATGTCTTAGCCTTTTTCACATCGTGTTTTTATTGTAATCTATGTTAACACTGTGGAAGTATGAACTAATGAGAAACACCATTTCATTAGTGATCTAGAAGTGTGAGAAAAGTTTTAAGGAGCAAAGACAGAAACAGTGAGGACAAATGAAAAACGATTTCAACAAGGCATTTTTTTCTGTAAGTTTCTCTAGCAGTTGAGAGATGGTGACAATATCAGTGGATGGTGCTAGAATCGGTTTTTTATTGGATATCTGTTAAAGACAGTCACAAATGTTGCCAATGTTCTGAGGTGTGTGAGGAAAAGTCTGGGATGTTTCCAGTGCTCTTGTCTGAGATGCTAAAGAATAAAATTGCTTAAAAAAATAAAATTGCTATTTAGTGGAATGGATAAAAATGTGGAGAAAAAAATTTGAGGATGAATTTGCATATTTTATTTTTACCAAATTTAAAATGTTATATGTGAAATCTTAGATTACCTTTAGACATGTATCTTAATTTTTTATTGCTAACATGTCAATCGAAAATTTTTATAGCTTGCTGTTGTAGCCACCATAAATTATGAGAGACTTCCTGGTTTAAATTCATCTTCATTAATTATTTCACAGTTCTATTGGTGTATACATCTACACACAGTGTGGCTCAGCTGAATCTTTTTTTCTGGGCATTATAAGATCAAAACCAAGGTGTTGACGGGCAGTTACTTCTGTTCTAGAAGATGTGAAGAATAACTGGATTCCAAGCTCCTTTGAGTTGTTGGAAACATTCAGCTATTTGTGGTTATAAGAGAATTGTAGTCATAACATTTCTTTACTAATGGTTCAGCTGGGTGGCACCATTAGCCCTTAGAGTCTACTCTGATCTTTGTTCAGAGCTCAGTGTATTAGACAGCAATGGAACATCACAGTCTTCTCACACTTGAAATTTTACAGAGTTCTGCTACTGCCATAACTCTGTCCCCAACTAAAATAGGTCCTCTACTTGTAAGAATGTGTGTGACTAAAATGGGCTTAACTAGACTATGATCAACTATCTTAAAACATTTTCAGAGTTCTTTTTCCCCCATGTAATCAAGTATAAGCATGGATTTGAGAGACAAACATCTCTGGTAGTGGTGGAGAGATCACTGTGCTTGCCACGATATTCAAGTGAATATTTGTAGCCAGCATTAAGAAATATTATGTTTGGCATTTATGGGAAAGGCTCAGAGAAAACAAAAAAAAAAAAATGAGGGGAGAGTTATCATTCTATTAATGGCACCTAAAGTCAAAGCTCAGTGATGATCACCACAAACTACAGTTAAGTAGAAAATAAAAGCAATGTAATCAATGAATGCACAATTACTTCAGTGCAAAGTTTAGAAGAAACAAAAGGCAAGAAACTGTTAATGAAGACAGGTAGAATGTATCTGTACAGAGAGACAGGGTGGATGGCAGACAGGGAAAATCTCTTAGATAGCTTCTGTGTTGTCGGAGAATTACCAGTGTCAAAAGTCATGGAGGAGAGAGTAGAAAAAATGAAACAAACAATTAGGCAAAGTGGGATTGCAAATGGATCAAGGAAGTGTAGTTTAATTGTCTAATATTAATAAGTCATAAGTATTCAACCATTATTGACGTTTTATTTTATTTGAAATTTATTTTGTCCAAAAGGCTGAGTACTTACATCTGAGTTTCCTGTGAAGCTTTAAAATGAACAAAAATTGTAGAACTTAGTCAAATATTTAGATGTACAAGTCTGGGGGTGCCTGACAAGAATGAATTTTTCTATACTTTTACTGTCGTTAATGTATTGTTATTACATTACATGAAGCCATTTGGATTGATGCAAATTTTTCAACTGTGAAAATCCAGTGAAGTTTAAGGACAAATGTGCAAAGCAGAATTATGAGTACTATTGACGTTTGTGGATGGGAAGTGGTGGAGAAAGCCGGTGCCGCCACCCCGGATCTATCGTGCTTGCTCTTCCATGTCGTATTTCAAAAGGATTCATAAAGCGGAGAATTTCCACCAGAGTATGAGCAGAACAATAAAGAATCTAGAAAGAAATTCCAGGTTGTGTAAAGATTAGTCTTGAAAAAAAAAAAGATTAGTCTTGAAGGGAAGAAATAACTCCAGGGAGACATAAAAATGGTTAAAAGGAGGACATGGGGTGGTTTAGAACTGCCTGGCTATGTTCCAGGACATTCCAGCTTTGGGTTATTAAAAGAAAGATCTGCAAAACAATGTTTAAACGTCCAACTAAAGAATCGATTTCAAAATATAGTGTCCACTCTCACGAGGTGTTTGAGTTAGTGACAGATTATTAATTGGGTCCAGAAAATTCTTTGGGTGGGGATTTCTACTAAGTAGCCTCTAAGATTATTTGCACATTATGATGTCATTGAGTTTCACAAAGCTTAGTTTTATGTGATGTGTCAAGTGAATCACAGTCAATTCAAAACAAAAAGTAAAAGAAATCATACACTAAATTAGGTCAATACCTATATCTTCACAAATGAAATGTATTTTATGCATGTAGTTTATAATTGAAAATATTTTTGTTGAACCAATTTAAGCAGAATTAAAACTAAAGTTTATATTTACTAGAAATATATAATCAGCAACTTAATTTTGCTTTCTTTGTTATTACATTACATGAAGCCATTTGGATTGATGCAAATTTTTCAATTACTAAAATATAAAAATGTGAATTATTTTCACTTAAGTGAATTTATTAATATAAGAAATTACTGCATTTTAAATTATTCATAAGCATTTACTAGAAGTTACACTCTTTGAAATAGCACTTGCATGAATGTTATAACCATGTTATTACCTATCATAGCTTTAATTCTCTGACAATCTTAATAAAATAGAGTACCATAAGGGAAAACAAAACAAAATGTAAAACAAAAAGTGAAAAATCAAAAAAAGAGCAACAGCCTGTAGTTTGGCTAAGGCAGTCTGGTTTCCTCTGTATTTCTATACCCATTAACTACGAAGTGATCACTCAATCTTAAGCTGCCTTTTGAAATTAAGATAAAATGAATTAGTAGACTCTGCTCTCAGATGTCTCAAATGACATCATTTAATGGTTGGCTTCAGGACCTTAACATTGTGACAAATATTGATGATCAAGTGGTTCTCACACATGAGAACATTAAATACTCTCAAAACTAACAGGAGGAATAAGTTAGTTTTAAAATGCGTGATTTTTTTCCTTTGAATAAAATGCATTTTTTCTCTCTTTTTTTCTAAAAGGAAACTACTAGGCACAGGAAACTGAGAGGTGATTTTTTTTCTGGTTGTTTTTCTTCTTAATTCATTCACAAAAAGTTTCTGAATTTTTTACACTTACCATTGTGGTGGATATCAGAGGTTCAAGGATGCTAGTGGGATGATTTCAACCTCAGCAGTAAACCCAACGACTTAATCCCATGTGACCTCTCCAGCTCATTTCATTGGCTTGTGACAAGTATATCAACTGAGAGTAAGTCAAGAAAAGGAAGTGCTTTCTGTCATAATCCTTGGTGCTTTACATATGCTGTATTAATTAAGATACAAAGAAAAACAGGATAGAAAAAGAGCTACTTTGCTCTTTTAGATATTAGGATGCATACAGCTGTGAAATCAATTTTGGAGGATATTAGAAGTGCAAAATTCTTGTGTTGAATTCAGGATAACCACACACACATACACACACACACACACACACAGCTGAATGTTGCCTATGTATTTCTATTGCAAGCTGCATTGTATCATTTACAAAACCAGTAATAGTAATTGATGCTGATATTATATATACCTAGTTCCATGAAGTAATACCTTATTTAAAGTTATAGCAATTAAAAATAAATTTATATTTGCAACTCATTGAAGGAATCATTTTTACATGACCTCACCTAAGCATTTGATCTCAGTTGCTAAATTAATACATCTTTGTTCACAGAACATTTTTCTATTCATTTTGTAAAACATAGGGTTCAATAGCAAATTGAAATGAAAAATTTTTCACTTCTGTTATTGCACAAGATTGTCTGTTTAAAACTACTACACACTCAGTCTACTATAGGTTCTTTAACACTAAAAAAAATTATGTTAGAATGATGAATTACAGCCTTGCTTTTTAAATTAATTCAGGAAGCATCATTGTTAATAACAACGATATGATTAAAACACGGTGCAACTTACATTAAATAGTGCCACTGCATTCATTAGTTTGGAACTCAAATAGGTGATAGTCATTCAAAATAAATCTGACCTTGTCTTAACTCTTTTCCATTTTCCCCTTTGATATGATGCATGTCTGGAGAGCTAGCAGGAGCCAACTGTGCAACTGAAGCAAGCCTGGTCACACCCTAGCTCACTTTCCCTCTATTTGCTTTTGCACAGTTCCAGCCCCCTTACTACTTCGATTCAGTGAACACTGCTGTTTTGAAACACTGTCATTTAACAAACTACTTAGAAATCCTTTTCTATTGCTTGCTCTTAAAAATCTGTATTTCTTTCTTAACCGTCACACTCCCATTGTGAGATAAACGCGAAATACATTCAGTATCTGCAGATAAAAGCACAGCTCCGACAAGTAGGTTCTGGGTGTGCTGGCTGGTACTTCTAGAGTGTTTGGATGAGACGGTGGTAACCTGATCAACAGTAATGCAATCCTGGTCATACTTTTGCACTAAGATATTGATTCTTTACTTGTATATCCCTTTGATGTTGCCTTAGAACACTGATGCAGAGAAAAAAAACATATTGACAGATTTCACAAGGCGTAATACATAAGGTGTTTCTCTAGATGGCAAAGATATGTAGAAATGGAATTTACTTTCTCTCCTTGAAAAGTGAACAGGTCTCAGGTGCTATGTGGTAATTTTAAATTAATCCTCAAACTATATGAAGGATAAAAGCCTGTGTATAGCAAGTATGACTAACGTATTCCTAGTAAGAAGTTAAACTCTTCATCCCCAGCTAAGATTAACATATCTTTTATGAAAAATTCAGGAGAAATTTTATTTCTGTAAGTGTTTTGATGTGTTTTCATAGCTAAAGTGAACAAAAGCTGAGGAAAAGTTTGAATAAAGCACAAAATAACCCTTGTACATAATTCATCTTATATGGATTCCATTTCTTTTGAAATACATTAGAAGATTTTAGTTTGTGTTGTTGAACTTGTCTTATACAACATCTATGTTATTTTTCATGACAAGCACAAACATAATTTTAAGTTTTTCAGAAAATATTTTGTCAAAGAGGAGCATAAGAATATTTGTGAGTTACTTTTCACTTTTCAGTGACGCGTCCCTGCTGCAACCTTATTTCCACAACGCCATTCACTCTGACACGTTATTTATTTAATTTATTTTTGTCAGAATTGTTTTAGCTGTCTTTTTGTAAAGTGGAAGTGTCATAAATAAGTTTCTTTGATGAAACAAAGTGCTTGTGTATTTTATGTTTTCATTAGTTAACTCTTAAAGTCATCATAAGCATCAAGCAATTCCAGAGCAGATCATGCAGTATTTTGTATTTTTATATTATATGTTAGTTTCTGTCTTCACCATATTGAAATTTTCAGCACCAGAAATAGTGAGTTTGTAATATATCCTATGTTTGAAAAATAGTGAGTTTGTAATATATCCTATGAGCAGTGATACTTTTCATTTTTTTCTCTAGCAACATGGTTGCACTGATGTTTTGCCTTCTAAGGATGTGTTTTTTTAAAAAAATCACATGATTTGCAGCTCTGTATCACAACTATTTTCCATTATTTCATAAGAGGTACGTTTTCTAAATTTTAGATTTCATATTTGTGACATTTTCATGTTTAATTTTACAAAGGCATCCCTTAATTTACCCTCAGCTTTACAGAGATACATTTGACTAATACAAATTCAATATTTAAAGTGTATCATGTGATATTTTATATGTACACAATATAAACTGATTGCTACAATTATCTGTCTCATTATAGAATTCTCATTGTGTGCATGTATGTGTATGTAGATTTAGTAAAGGCATCTATTTTATAAAATTTCAAGTACATTAATTGTTATGGTAAGTATTCAGAACTTACTTATTTTATAATTGAAATTTTGCACTGTTTCATAAAGTTTTCTTGAATGACTACCTCTCTACCCTCTGGAAACAATCTTTACACTCTCTCTTTCTCTGATTTAGTGGTTAAGGTTCCACATACTAAGGACATCACACCATCAGTATTTGTCTCTTCATTTCTGGCTTATTTCACTTACCAGAGTAACTTCTAGGTTTATCCACATTACTGCACAAGGAAGAATATCCTTCGTATTTAGGGTTGATTAATATACCATTCTGTTATACTTGTTATATAAATATATTTGAATTATTTTTTAGAAGAAATTAAGTAATCTAGAAACAAAAAGAGATTACATTACAGCAAGGATTTGCTAAACAGAAAATAATAGAAAAAAATGTGCCTAAGTACACATCCTGTAAAACCCAAAATATGATTGTATTCTAATGAATTATGTTGTTAATTTATTATTTGGGGGATAATCTTAAGAATTTTTGTGTGATATGCTGAGTATTTAAACTTTTGTAAGACTTTAATAGAACTCATAAACCATGATATCATTATGTACGGAAATTGAATTCTATTTTATAACTGTGATTCTTTGTTTTTTTCTTAAGATTATATTACCATTACATCAATTTTGCAAACCATTTTACCAAGGGAATTCTCTGATTTTTCAAAATCTTTATGTTTTCTTTTCAGTGCAAAAATAATTGTGAATGGTTTACGAGAAATTGATGAATGGGTAAGTCTTGGTTGAATTCATTTTGAGATATTTGTCAATACCAGTGGAAAGCAGTGAATATTGATTTTTATTACTTTTTATTAGTACACATGTGTAGTTTACAACATGTCAATTCCTTGTAGGGAATGGCAGGTACAAAATACATCTTAATTATTAATTATATTTTCATCTTCTTTCCCTCCCCTGCCATCCATTTCTTTTTATTTTGTACACATTTGTAAAAAATAATGTAGATTTATCAACTCTGCACAAAAAATGGAAACATTATCTACTTCAAACTTAATGAGTTTAAAATGTAGGAAGACTATATTACTTGTCAGTAAAAGATTAGTACTAATCTTCTATGAGGCAAATTCATTTTTTTTTGAAAAATAACAAATGTCATTTTATGTGATGAAAATGGAAACTTTCTACCTTGTTGGTGGCAATTTAACTAGAATCATTGCAGAAATCAGTATAGAGATTCCTAAAACAAAAATTGAAATTCGATTTGATACAGTTCTCTCTCTTCAAGGTATTTTTCCCCAGAGTTAAAGACATCAAAATACAGTGACACAGCCATACCCATGGTTACAGCAGCATAATGCATACTAACTAAATCTTGGAAGCAGCTTATAGGTCCATCAACAGGTGAGCAGATAAAGAAAGTATGGTAATTATGTACAAAAGAGTACTACTATGCCACAAAGAAGTCTGAAGTTGAGTTACTTGTAAGGAAAATTGATGCACCTTGAGACCATTATGTTAAGTGAAATAAATCAAACGTGTTTAAATATCACATGAATTCTCTTATAGAAGAAATTGAAAGTATAAATAAGTAGCAAAATAAAAAATGGATAATAGTGATGTGGTATTTTTCAAACTGGAAAGGGACCAAAAGAGGGAGGAGTGGGGGAAGATAGGAGAAAGAGATGAAAAAATTGAGATATGTTATGAACAGGTACCAATTCCCACAAAGAATGTAATCTTTGTGTTTTGAAAACATCTACAAATAAAAAAGAAAAATTAGAAAATATAAAAAAGGTATTTTATTTTTCATTGAATCAGAGTATCATTAATAGATAATTGTTGCTATAAAGATGTAATTTATTGGGCCACGGGTTTAGCTCAGTGGCATAAGTACATACTTGGAAAGTGCAAAGTTGTGAGTTTGATCCCTGGTACAAAAACAAATAGATGTGTTTTATCTAGATTTAAAATGATAAATTAATCAAATATATATCACATAAAATAAGCTCTTAGTTACTGATAAGACAATACTTCTCATTTGTGATTTACCAAACAGTGTGTTTCAGATCTGTATCTGTTTATTATAAAATAACATTTTCTATTATAAAATAAAGAAAAGTCAGATTTTCTTGGGAAGTGACATATATTATTATCTTTTGAAATTATTGAAAGAAAGTGTGCAAAAACTAGGAGCAAGGAACTCTGAAACAAGATTCATGAATTATATTGTTGAATTTTTGTTTGTCTAGTTTAATCTACCAGATAAATTTCTCAAATTTAAATAACCTTTAAATAACCTTTAGTTATCTAAAAGGTAACTAAATATCAAAATCTAAGCAGATATTTTAATTGAAGAAAAGTTAGAATCTCTGTGTCATACTCAGAATTTATAAATTTCAATTTAATTTGAAGGGTTTCATTTTGTTTTCAGCAAAAATATAAATCAGGAAAATCATTTGAAACTACTGATTTAAAATATGTATAAAATTGTGAATATATTTTGAAAAAAATGAATTAGAATTAGTCTGATCAAACTACAAGCCAGTTGTGAAATGGTAGTTATTTTCTCCTTGCTGTTTTTTTAAAATATAGTCAATATTCAAATCCAAGTCAAAAAAAGTCTGTTGATAGTATATTATTTTAAAAATATTGATTGAAAACAAAACCTAATAGGTTTGCAGTGTATAAGGAGGACTAACAATTTTTATCTCTAATTTTCCAATAAACCTTTTAAATGCCTCTGTTTATTAAGGAGGAAACATCCTGTAACAGATAAAACAAGGCCAATACCATGGTCTAAATTTCCCCCCAAATTTTTGTGACTTTGAAGCTTAGTTGTAAACGTGGCAGTATTAAGAGATGAGGTCTATGAGGAGTGATGAGTCATTAGGTGGACACTGTATGCGTGAGATTAGAGCTCTTCCAGATTGTTTGAAAGGCTTGTTTCTCTCTCTTACTCTCTTCCACCTTGTAAGAACCTGGCAGCAGGGCGCCATCTTGGATGGATTGAGCTGACCTCAGCAGACACCAAAACTGTTGACGTGATGTTGTGTTTTACAGCCTGAACAGTTTTACAGAACTGAAAGATTATTAGGTTTATATTATTTTTTTGCTCCCTACTTCCAGGTACTTTTTTTAAAAAATAACATAACAAGTATACTAAGATACACTAGAGACTGGACATTTTAAACTTTCTATCTTATTTTTAGTTTCTCTTGTGTTCTTTTTGTAGTAAAAGCAAGAATTAATGTTTTAAGCTTACAATCTTAAAATACTTCATGAGTTTTTATAATTGTTTAATTTTCTATTCTTAAAGGTACTTAATGGTTGATACTTGCTAAGTTATTTAACTGTAAAAGTTAGAGTTCCTTAATCATAATTTATATGCAGTAAAATTTTCCCTATTCAATATCTAGGTTCATGATCTTTTGCAAATATTCAAAGTCATCACCAAAATTTCTCTCATGCTTGTGACCCGTTTCTCAGACCTTGAGAAAAACTAGTTTGTTTTGTTTTACAAATTTGGCTTTTTCAGAATTACATGTGAATGGAATCATGCAGTTTTGCTGTTAAGTTCTAGATTGTTTCATTTAGCTCAATATATTCAAGAACCATTGTGTTCTTACACTTTTGATTAGTTTCCTTCCTTTTATAACTGAATAGTGTTCTATCATATGTATGTTGAA
>PVJX010023542.1:0-29136 GCA_004027295.1 Dolichotis patagonum | reverse complement strand
GGTCTCGGGGAGATTTCCTGCGGGTGAAGGGTGGGGCTATGGGCCCAAACAGACCTGGCCAAGATGCTGGTCTCCGGGAAGTTCCCTGCAGATGAAGGGCGGGCCTACCAGTCCCAAACAGTCGGGCCGAGATGCCAGTCTCTGCAAAGTTTCCAATCCAAACAGCCCAGGCCACTCTGCAGGTCCAGGAGGTTCCCAGTCCCAAAGAGTCAGCGAGATATTTATAAATATATAGACGTGACTTGAGACCATTCCTATAAGCGAAATAAACCAGACTCACATGTGTAAATACCGTATAGTCTCCCTAGTATGAGAGTTGATAAGAGTATATAAGATTTTATGGTAAGTATGAGTCCCTATCTCATAGCTTTGAAGCCTTTCAATGTTTTCATTCATCAGTGGGAATGGTTTTATTCTGTTTTGTTTGACTTTATTATGTGTGATGGTATGAACAGCTGGTTTGAAGAAAACAAAACATTATGGCAGCCATTGCTGATTTAATATCGTCTTGCTTTGAAGTCCTACCATGCTTCTACTCTGCTATTACCATCAGTTCTATCATGTTGTGTCTTATTGGGATTTTAATGTATGTGATAGTATAAACAAATTTTTTTATTGAAAATGAGATATTATAGCAGCCATTGATCATTCTCTGTTATTCGGTTCAGAATGTCCTGTCTTTCATTCTTTTGAATGGTTTTATAGTATTGTGTTATGTTTGATATTATTGTATTTGAAACTATGCTCAACTATAGCAGAGAAAGAGATACTGTGAAAGCTACTGTTAATGTCTGGTTGTCTTATTGTAAAGTGCTGTGTTGCTTATGTTGTTCTGATCTGTTTTGTTCTGCCCTCTTTTGTTTTATTTTCTTTAAAATAAAAAAAAAGAAAGAAAATATGGTCATTAGTAGGTCACAGCGTACCAGCTTCTGTTTCCAAGGGCAATAAATAAAGCCAGGATTCCCTCAAACCACCCCAGATGATCTGACAGAATAATGATCAATAGCCCAAAGAAGTGCTGTTTGTTCTAGAATGGGATGGGCAGACATTTCCCTAGAAGGCCACCAAGCAACCTGCCTACAGCCTTGGTCCCAAGGAAATGAGAGAATGGCACAGTTACATTTTAGCCACCCCTGGAAAAACTAGTCCTGTGTCTCCACTCAACAGCAGCTTGTAGTGAACAGTAACAATTCCTGCAAAATCGTATCACTCATGAGCTAGCAAAGTAACTCCCACCCGTGCTATGGGCACCAGATGCTCAGCTGTGTGGGGATGGGGATGAGGGATCATTTCAGATCCAGTAGGATTTATTTAAGCAGGAAGAAAGAACAGAAGCCTGTGGCCATCGTTTAAATTAAACATGTGATGATTATATTTATATGGTAGTGATCAAAATGGCAGTCAAGATGGTAAGAACACTTGGCCCCTGAAGCCACCATCCTGCATTTAATCCTTGCTGTATTTAGTAGATTCCTTTTTCTCCAAAACTGCTTATTACACTCCAGCACTCTGGCCAGCTAAAAATACCCAAGGGTCCCAGCAAGAGACTGCAGGTTAAGCAAGGCAAACCCACCATGGCGTGCACCCTGCTAGCAATGACTGCTTCCCACACCACAAGGATCAGCATTGTTGATACTTTATACCTCAGATGGGTAAAGACTATCTAAAGAACTTACGTCCTCCCTACCCGACCCACAGAGGGTCAGGAAGCTAAGCATGAGGGTGACCACCACACATTAAGAGACAATGAGACCTTGGACTACACCATCCAATATGGCAGCCATGGCCCTCACAGGGGTTTGCATGCTGGGAGGTCGCTAGTGCTAGAGACAGGGTTCTCAGTCTCATCTCATTTTAATTAGTTTACACTTAAATAGCCATAAATGGTGGGACAGCATCAAGTTAGAAGAGCAATTACAGAACCAGCAAAGCAGGGTCTCATTCTCATTGATGTAGAGTCTCTCGTCCAAGTCTCGCCACACCTTGGGTGGGACAAGTAGCGGGTATTTTCCCCACCACAGGCAGACCTAAAAAAGATACAGTGACCCATGTAGAGCTGTCAGGTAGTTTACGGGAGATGTACGACTCCAACTCATGATTTTTAACAAGGAGCTTGAGCTGTAGCCACGATATCCATATAACAATGACAATAATACATTAACGGCATAATTAATATCATGGACTTCTTGCTCTGTGTGAGAAAGGCCTTTACACCTGCTGCTTGGTGCATCACAACTGTTGGCACATTGTAGCCTTCAAAGAAAACCATGCCGTAGATAAGGCACCTGAGGCATATTGGAGCCAGGCACCCTCGCCCTTTAAGTATTAACTTTTTATGCTTGAGATGGCGTTGTAGTCAGGGGTTGTGAGGAGGACAATTAGAATCAGGACACAGAATTTATAATATTATTTTATGATGGTCACCCAGAATTAAACACAGAAAGCGCAGGAAATATGTCCACAACACCAAAGATCCAGAATATTCATCCAAGGGCCTAGATCCCACAGCAATGTCCTGCTTGAATCCAGATGAAGACCCAGAGCTCATGACAATGCCTCCCACAAGTCCAGCTGGAGGTCTAGAGCCCACGAGAAGGACTCATACCAGTCTGTTTCACAGATCCGAGGTGGGAAGGCCCAAGGGTCAGTGGTGGAAGCCAGAAAGTCCACGCCAGTGGGGTGGAGGAGCTGTGCTGATAGGTTGTGGGTTCTACGCTGGAGCCAAGAAGTCACACTCATAATAAAGACCAGGGCTGTCCTGAAAAGCACCACAGCCATCCTCAGCAGTCCCGAGCTCCTCCAACGATAAGAACAGCTGAGTACACGCCAGGAAGCCAGCATGATGAGTTTGTCCTAGAGATTAAGCAGCACATGTCTTCCTCCGGAGCCAAGCAACGCTCAATGTAAGGACCAGAGCTCCCCAAGGTGAACCACAGCCACTCTCACCAACAAGGTCCCGAGCTCTTCCAATGACAATGGTCAAAATCACACTGGGGGAGCTAATCATGATGAGCTCCTCCAGGAGAACCAACGGCTTAAACAACAACACTTAGAGAAACCCACAACGCCTAGCTTCTCCTCTCCACATCTATGCTGGCAACTTTCCTCAGGTGGAACATCTATGCTCAGCACCATGCTGATTTAACTCAGCTGGCATTTAAGTTGACCACCAGTTTTTACCCATAACAGATGGCTACATGTAATTCCCAAACAAAATTTTTTTTCTAAAGAAACACAATTTATTAAAAGACACACACACACACACAAATACAATAGTTAATACATGTTTATGATTAAATGTCAGTGCACTGTAGAAGTAAAATTACCACACAGTGGGCTGCATGTCACTCACTGTTCAATGGCCAAAACCAGATATAATTACAGCTGTTGTATGTACAAGCACTACAGATAATCTGAATGCATACCCCTAAATTGCTGGAGTTTTCGGCTGCTCCTGCTGTCACTGTTTTGCTACTTTACTGCTGCTTGGTGCCTTCTGCCTGCCCTACCACGCTACCCTGCCTTGGAGCCAGTCAACTATGGACTGAACCTCTATGAACTGTAAGTGAAAATAAACTTTTCCTCAGAAAATTTGCTGGGTTTTAAAAAGTACAATTTAATGCAGCCTAGTGAGGAAACTTGCAGCTTCCAGAAAAGTTCGTGAAAAACATACAAGAAGTTCATCAAATATGTCTTCTTTCACTATAAAAGAAATAAACACAGATAGCTGACCAGCTAGGTAGGAATAGTCATCTCTTGGTATATTCAGAAAATTGATTAGTAAAATTAAACACAACAAAACAGAACAGAATGGGACATAAGAAAGCATAAATTTCAAAGCTAGGCAACCAGAGATCTTCACTCTGTCATATTGTCTCTTGTTTTCTTCCAAATGGTTGTCCTTATCTTTGCATATGGAGAGCTCATTCTAAATAACATAGCCAATCTTTTCACAAGATGTTCAGTTCACTGGCTCCCACTTGCTAGGTGGGGGGAGGCGGAGGGGGGACATGGGATGGGGGACAGGACGACATGAGATGTCTGATTCTCAGCCCACCTGCAGGCAGGATCACAGTCACCCACCACGGGAAGAGCTCCTTGTTCTCCCGGCACCCCAAGTCAACCTGCATGGTGCAGGCCCTGGTGCACCAGGGTCTCTCTCCTTCAGGCTGCCGAAAGTCTGCCACACCCTCAGCTGCCCTCAGAGAGGTGGGGAGCTCCTTGTTCTCCCGGCACCCCGAGTCAACTGCACAGTGCAGGTCCCGATGCACCAGGGTCTCTCCCCTGCAGGCCCCCTAAAGTCTGCCATACTTACCTGCTATTTCTTTCTGATGAATTGACCATTCCATTTCCAAAGTTCTGAAATGGCCAACACACCACAGAAAGAATTCTCTTTAGGCTCCTGTTTGAAACCAGCAGCTACAGCGATCTGCTGGCCTTGCTTTAGGGCCACAAACCAAAAGTTTTTAAGACTGAGCACTCCGTTCTTGATCTGTACCATTTGAGATCTACCATAAATGGATCTATTGCCACCTTTTTGGGTGACCAAAGTTTCTAGCCCATTTTTCTGTAACTACTCAGCACTGTACAAGAGTTGAAATTATAGAGAAGTCTGCTTAAAGAATCCATGAGCTCCTTAATTGACAAAGGTAACACTGAAACTTTTTTTTATTGCACATGTTTGCTGTGCATAATGAAGTGTTCATCATGGGGTTGATATGTATACATAACACACCTTCTTTCTTAAGTCCCTTCCCCCTTCCTCCCTCCATCTCTTGATCCCATTTGGGGGAAAAAAAACTATATCTCTGTTTCCTATTATCTATATTTTATTTTCTGTTTATTTTTACCCTGGGTTTCTCATGAAAAATAGACTTCATGATACTGAAGCTTGTGTGTCTTATTTATTTCACTTAACATTATAGTCTCAAGCCAGGGGTGGTGGCACACACCTTGTAATCCCAGCACTCCAGTGGCCAAGGCAGGAGGATCACTGCATGTTCAAGGCCAGCCTGGGCTACTTAGTGAAATCAAAGCCAGCCTGAACTATACAGTGAGACCTTGTCTCAAAAAAACTAAAAAAAAAAAAATATATATATATATATATATATATATATATATATATATATATATATCTTTATCCTTTCTCAGTATCCTGGTCCTGGCCTGGTCACCAAGTATTTTCTCAGCTCTGTGAGGACCAGAACAGTGGAGGAGCTGAGGTGGACAGCACAGGGCAGCCCCATCATCTGTCCTCTGCCAGGCCACCAGCCCACAGTGCCACACACCAGGGCACTTCAGTGAGTTACACCCATTTCTCACAGCAGGAAGTCCAAGATGGAGGCATGGGCAGGGCTGGGTTCTCCTAAAGCCACCATCCTGGTGAGTTCCCACACGGTCTCCCTGAGTGAGACCATCCTGCTGTCCCCTAGGTGCCAGTTTCTTCTTCTTATAAGGATGTGAGTCAGACCAGGTTGGAACCCGCAGAAAGTTAATTTAATCACCTTTTTTTTCCTTACTAAGGACTGAGCCCAATGCCTTTACAATGAGTTATGTCCCGACCTCTTTTTTATCTTAAATTCTAAGACAAGGTCTTGCAAAGTCACTAAGTAGCCCAAACTGGGCTCACACTTGAGTTCTTTCTGCCTCGGCCTCCTCAGAGTGCTAGGATTACAGGAATGTATGCCCAGTTACTTAATCAGCCCTTTAAAAGTTCTATTCCATAGATTGGAAGATACAACAACAACCACAAACTCACTCAACCACCTTATCTTTGATAAAGGGGCCAAACATGCTCACTGGAAGAATGACAGTCTCTTTAACAAATGGTGCTGGAAAAATTGGCTATCCATATGCAGAAGACTAAAACTAGACCCATGCCTATCACCATGTACTAAATTAAAATCTAAATGAATCAAAGATCTAAATATTAAAACAGAAACACTAAATCTGCTGGAAGGCAAAGCATGTAAAAACCTTGAAGATATAGGGGTAGGTAGAGAATTCATGAACAAGAATCAAACCACAAAGTAAATACTTCCCAGAATCAATAACTGGGACCACATCTTATTAAAGAGTTTCTTCATGTCAAAAGAGATTTCCAGCAGAGTGAAAAGAAAACCCACAAATTGTGAAAAAAATCTTAATGGACAGTCCCTCAGACAATGGACTTCTGTCTAGAACTTATAAAGAATTAAAAAAAATCAGACCCTCGAAATTCAAAGACCCAATCCAAAAATGGGCATCTGAAATGAATACACAGTTCTCAGATGAAGAAATACAAATGGCAAAAAAAGACATGAAAAAATGTTCATCATCATTAGTCATGAGAGAAATGCAAATTAAAACCACACTGAGATTCCATCTCACTCCAGAAAGAATGGCCAGGATAGAAAAAACTACCAACAACAAGTGTTGGAGAGGCTGTGGGGGAAAAGGAACTCTTCTGCATTGTTGGTGGGAGTGTAGACTGGTCCAACCACTGTGGAGGTCAGTCTGGAGATTCCTCAAAAAGCTGGGTTTGGAAGTCCCATTTGACCCAGCTATTCCACTTCTAGGCATATTCCCAGAAGAACTGAAAACATCATACCACGGTGATATATGTGCACCCATGTTTATAGCAGCACAATTTGTAATAGCCAGATCTTGGAAACAACCTAAGTGCCCATCAACTGAGGAATGGATAAAAACGTTGTGGCATTTTTATACAATGGAGTACTACTCAGCTATAAAGAATGATCACATTGAGATATTTATAAATAAATGGACACAACTTGAGACAATACTCATAAGCAAAATAAACCAGACTCACATGTGTAAATACCGTATAATCTCCCTAGTATGAGAGTTGATAAGCGTATATAAGATTTATGGTAATCATGAGTCCCCATTTCATAGCTTTGAAGCCTTTCAATGTTTTCATTCATCAGTGGGAAAGGTTTTATTCTGTTTTGTTTGACTTTATTATGTGTGATGATATGAACAGCTGTTTTGATGAAAACAAAACATTATTATGACAGCTATTGCTGATTTAATATCATGTTGCTTAGAAGTCCTACCATGCTTCTATTCTTCTATTACCATAAGTTCTATCATGTTGTGTCTTATTGGGATTTTAATATATGTGATAGTATAAACAAAAATTTTTTTTGAAAATGAGATATTGTAGTAGCCATTGATCATTCTCTGTTATTCGGTTCAGAATGCCCTGTAATTCTTTCATTCTTTGAATGGTTTTATACTATTTTGTTATGTTTGATATTATTGTATTTGAAACTATGCTCAACTATAGCAGAGAAAGAGATATTGTGATAGCTACTGTTAATGTGCGGTTGTCTTAATGTAAAGTACTGTGTTGCATATGTTGTTCTGTTCTGATCTGCTCTGTTCTGCCCTCTTTTGTTTTATTCTCTTTAAAATAAAAAAATACCAAAAAAAGTTCTATTCCAAGAAAATGTCAAGATGAAGGAGCAAAATGCAATCTCAGCCCTCCACCGTACCCAGAACAAGACCAGAAGATACAGACATAGAATAAATTTAAAGTCACACACTTGAAATTTCTGAAATGATAGTGATTACAGTAAAAAACAGTTCCATGAGGCTGTATAGGAAATTAGATCAGAAATGATGCTTTGGGTTAAAAAAAAATAAAAACCATAATGAAAGAATTTCTCAGCATATCTAAAGACACAGATTTTAAAAATAGAGAAGTGTAGGAAAATGATGGAAACTTTGATGAACAATATAAGAAAGAATTAGAATGCATGAAACAGATGCAAAAAGATATCCAGGAAATTAAAAATTCCATTGAAAGCTGGCAAGACCACTTGAATGAAACCAAAGATAGACTTTCAGACCTTGAAATCAGGATTGCAGCTAGTGATTATGAAAGGAAAAATCACTTGAAAATAATAAGGAACCAGGAAATAATTTAACAGCTATATGATAAGGTAAAGAAAAAGATTGATAGGTGTCAATGAAAAAGCAGGAGTTAACACAAATGACATAAAAAGACTGTTTGCAGACGTAATAGCCAAAAACACACCACCCATGGGAAGAGAATCTGACATACAGATAAGTAAGGCATACAGAACTCTAATTAGCCATAACCTATATAAATCTACACTCAGACATATAATAACTGAGATTCCAGAAATTCAGCATAAGAGCAGAATATTAAAAACTGTTAGAGAAAAGAAACAGATCATCTATAAAAGAAAGCCCATCAGAATCACAGCAGACTTCTCATCATAAACCATCAAATCAAGAAGAGCTTGAAGTGTGTCAAGTCTTGAAAGAAAACAACTTCTTGATGTACCTTACAAAACCAGCTTTCAAAGTTGGTGGAGAAATAAGATAATTCAATAAGATAATAAGATAATTCAGATATATATAGATATATAGATATATATATATATATATATATTATAACCATCAATGTAAATGGTCTCAATTCACCAATTAAGAAACAGATTGGCAGAGTAAACCAAGAAACAAAATCCAACAATATGCTGTATATAAGAAACACATTGTCATGGTTTATGTCAGTGACCCCCCCAAAACTTCATGCAGTCTTGGAGGCAGCTGAATCTAGCATTTGTGATTGGTTCATTATCAAGTGCTGGGATTATCAGTGTGAATGCTGCACCTGCCCAGAGGTGGAGTTGGCATACAATATAAGGGAGGGGAGAAAGCATGTTATCTCTCTCTTTTGCCTTATTTGCTCTTGCTGTTTGAGGCTGCCATGATCAGCTGCCCCTGTGCCATGTCACCCTGGCTTGAACCACAGAATATGGACTGAAACCCCCAAAACTGTAAGAAATAAACCTTTCCTTCCTTCATGTTGTGCATCAGGTATTTTGTCTCAACAATGAGAGAGAAAAGTAAGTAAGACACATATATAACTCAAAAGGAACTTTACAGACTGAAAGTCAAAGGATGGAAAGCAACACTCCATTTGACAGGAACCTAGAAAAAAGCAGGAGTAGCTGTTTTGTTTTCATACAATGTGAACTTCAAACCAAGAATGATCAAAAGATATAAAGAAGGTTATCACATACTTGTTAGGGAAAAACTTCAAGAGGAAGAGATAACAATCATAAACACAAGCACCAAATATGAGCACACCCAACTATATGACAAATATTAATAGACATAAAAAGTCAAATAAGCAATAACATGATTATAACAACAGCAAGAGCAAACAAGAGATAGATCAACTAGACAAAAAAAATCAGCAAAGAAATAACAGAAATGAACCAAACTTGTGAAAAAATGGACTGAGGCAATATTTACAGTGTTCCACCCAACATCAGAATACACATTCTTCTCAGCTGCATATGGGATATTCTCTAAAACAGACCATATACTAGCCCATAGAAATGCAAAGGAATTGAAATTATCCCATGCATATTATCTGACCATAGTGCAATGAAATTGGAAATTAATGACAAAAGAAACCACAAAAACTTCATAAACACATGGAAATTAAATAACACCCTCCTGAACAACCAAATGGTCAGAGATGACATTAAAGAAGAAATTAAATAATATCCACAATCAAATGAAAATGCAAATACAACTTACTGGAACCTGTGGGATGTAATGAAAGCAGTCCTTAGAGGGAAATTTAATAGTAGTGAATTCTCAGATCAGGAAAATGGAATGAGCACAATCTAATTCTGTGCCTCAAGCTTCTAGAAAAAGACGAGCAAGTCAAGCCCAAAGTCCAAGGAAGGGAAGAAATTATAAAGATCTGAACAGAAATTAAAGCAATTGAGACTAAGAAAATGATACAAATAATTAATGAATTTAAGAGTTGGTTCTTTGAAAGAATAAATAAAGTTGATAAACCCTAAGCCAACCTTATCAAAAAAGAACAAAAGAAAAAACTCAAATTCATGCAACAAGGAATGAAAAGAGTGAAATCACTATAGATCCTGTGGAAATTCAGAAGATCATCAGTATCTACTTTGAAAATCTTTACTCTCATAGGATGGAAATCACAAAATAAATGAAAAGATTCCTAAAAGCATATGAACTATAAAAGCTGGATCAAGAAGATATAAAAATTCTGAATAATTCAATATTATTTAATGAAATTGAAAATAAAATTAAAAATTTACCAACAAAGAACAGCCCAGGTCCTGATGGATTCACAGCTAAATTCTACAAGAAATTTAGAGAAGACTTAATACCAGTATTCCTCAAACTCTTTAATGAAATTGAAAGGGAAGCAGTTCACCGTAACTCATTCCTGGAGGCAAGTATTACCCTGATACCAAAACCAGAGAAAGACCTAACCAATAAGAGAACTAATGGCCAATTTCCCTAATGAACATAGACACAAAAATCCTCAATAAGATGCTGGCAAACAGCATGCAGCAAATCTCAAGAAAATTATACACCGTGACCCAGTAGGATTCATCCCAGAGATGCAGGGATGGTTCATCATATGCAAATCAACAAATTTAATACATCATTTCAACAGAGCCAAAGACAAAAATCACATGACCATCTCAATAGATGCATAAAAGGCTTTTGATAAAGAAAATCAGAATAAATAGTCTTTACCTCAGTCTAATAAATGCTATTGATCACAAACCAACAGCCAACATCATAATAAATGGGCAAAAACTGAAGTCTTTCAACCTAAAATCAGGAATAAGACAAGGATGTTCACTATCACTATCCTACGCAATATAGTTCTGGAAACATTAGTGAGAACAATTAGACAAGAGAGAAATCAAAGGAATAAGGGTTTTCAAACAGGAGCCTAAAGAGAATTCTTTCTGTGGTCTGTTGGCCATTTCAGAACTTTGGAAATGTAATAGTCAATTCATCAGAAAGAAATAGCAGGTGAGTGTGGCAGACTTTCGGCAGCCTGCAAGAGAGAGACCCTGGCAGCTCGGAACCTGCACCATGCGGTTGACTCAGGGTGCTGAGAGAACAAGGAGCTCCCCTCTCTCTGGGGGGCAGCTGTGAGTGTGGCAGACTTTCGGCGGCCCGAAGGAGAGAGACCCTGGCGTGTCGGGACCTGCACCATGCAGTTGACTTGGGGTGCTGGGAGAACAAGGAGCTCCACCCCTCTCTGCGGTTGGCTGAGAGTGTGGCAGACTTTCGGCGGCCCAAAGGAGAGGGACCCTGGCACGTCGGGACCTGCACCATGCGGTTGACTCGGGGTGCTGGGAGAACAAGGAACTCCTCCCCTCTCTGGTGGGTGGCTGTGAGCCTGCTGGTGTGCGGGCTGAGAGTCAAACATCTCATGTCATCCTGTTCCTTGCCCTGTGTCCCCCCTCCCCTTAGCAAGTGGGAGCCAGTGAACTACACATCTTGTGAAAAGATTGGCTATGTTATTTAGTATGAGCTCCCACATATGCGAAGATATGGACAACCATTTGGAAGAAAACAAGAGACAATATGGCAGATAGTGAAGACTTCTGGTTGTCTAGCTTTGAAATTTATGCTTTCTTATGTCCCGTTCTATTCTGTTTTGTTGTGTTTAATTTTACCCCCTTTAAAATAAAAATTTTTTTTAAAAAAGGAATAAGGGTAGGAAATGAAGAAATTAAACCATCAGTATTTTCAGATGACATGATATTGTACATAGAAGACCATAAAAACTCCATCAAAAGACTTCTAGATTTAATAACCAAATTTAGTAGAATAGCTGGATAAAAAAATCAACACTCAAAAATCAATAGCATTCCTGTACACAAACAACAAACTCACTGAGAGAGAAATTAGGGAAACCACACCCTTCACAATAGCATCCAAAAATGAAGTGCTTAGGAATGAATTTAACAGAGGAAGAAAAAGATTATATGTTGAAAATTACAGTATTCTGAACAAAGAAATTGAAGAGTATTTCAGAAAATGGAAAGATATCCCTTGCTTATGGATAGGAAAAACCAACATTGCAAAAGAGGCCATATTCCCAAAATTGCTATACAAATTTAACACAATCCCAATCAAAATACCATTAGCAGATCTCACAGTTGTAGAGAAAACATTCCTAAAATGTATCTGGAACCAGAAGAGACCTAGAATTGCAAAGGCAATTCTGCGTAACAAAGGCAAGGCAGAAAGCATCACAATCCCTGATGTGAAATTATACTATAAAACTACTGTAATAAAATCAGCATGGTACTAGCCAAAAAACAGACCTGGGGATCAATGGAACAGAATAGAAGATACAGACACAACTACCTTATCTTTGACAAAGGGGCCAAACATGTTCACTGGGAGAAAGATAGCCTCTTTAATAAATGGTGTTGGAAAAACCATACCAAAGACTAAAATTAGGCCCTTGTCTATCACCATGCACTAAAATCAAAATGGGCCAAAAATCTAAATATTAAAACAGAAACACTAAATCTACTAGAAGACATAGTAGGTAAAAATCGTGAAGACATAAGTATAGGTAGAGAGTTCTTGAACAAAATCTCAACTGCACAGGAAATACTTCAAAGAATCAACAAGTGGGATCTCATTAAGAAGTTTTTGCACATCAAAAGAAATCACCAACAAAGTGAAAAGAAAACTCATAAATTGGGAAAAAATTTTAGCCAACTGTTCCTTAGACAAAAGACTTCTATCTAGAACATATAAAGAATTAAAAAATATCAGGTTCCCAAAATTCAAAGGCCCAATCCAAAACTGGACATCTGAGATGAATACATACTTCTCAGATGAAGAAATACAAATGGCAAACAAATATATGAAAAAATGTTCAACATCACTGCTCATTTGAGAAATGCAAATTAAAACAACACTGAGATTCCATCTCACTCCAGAAAGAATGGCCAGGATCAAGAAATTAACCAGTAATAAATGACAGAAGGCCTATGGGAGAAAAGGAACTCTTCTGCACTGTTGGTGGGAGTGTAGACTGGTACAATCACTGTGAAAATCAATGTGGAGACACTTCAAAAAACTAACATTAGAGCTCTCATTTGACCCAGGTCTTCTCCCTCTGGGTATTTTTCCATCAGAATTGAAGACCTCATACCACAATGATATATGTGCACCCATGTTTATAGCAGCACAATTTATAATAGCTAAATCTTGGAAACAATCCAAATGCCCATCAACTGAGGAATGGATAAAAAAAAATATGGTACTTGTACATAGTATAACACTACTCAGCTGCAAAGAAAGATAAATATTGTCATCAGGGGTTATGAGGAGAACAATTGGAATCAGGACACAGAATTTATAATATTATTTTATGATGGTCACCAAGAGTTAAACACAAAAAGTGCAGGAAATCTGTCCACAACACTAAAGACACAGAATATTCAGCCAAGAGCCTGGATCCCACAGCAATGTCCTGCATGAGTCCAGGTGAAGACACAGAGCCCAGGACAGTGCCTCCCTTGAGTCCAGCTGGAGGTCTAGAGCCCATGAGAAAGACTCTTGCCAGTCTGTTTCACAGGTCCAAAGTGGGAAAGCCCAAGGGTCAGTGGTGGAAGCCAGCAAGTCTATGCCAGCGGGGTGAAGGAGCTGTGCTGATAGGTTGAGGGTTCTACGCTGGAGCCAAGAAGTCATGCTCGAAATAAGGACCAGGGCTGCCCTGAAAAGTTCCGCAGCCATCTTCAGTGACACAGAGGTCCCGAGGTCCTCCAATGATGACTACATGCCAGAAAGCCAGCGAGACAAGCTTCTCCTGGAGATTAAACAGCACACATCTTCCCCTCGAGAGTCAGGAAGCCATCCATGCTCGACGTAAGGACCAGAGCTCCCAGAAAGTGAACCTCAGCCACTCTCAGCGACAAGGTCCCGAGCTTCTGATGATAACGGCCAAACTCATACTGGGGAAGCTAGGCATGACGAGCTCCTCCAGGAGAGCCAACAGCTCAAAACAGCAACACTTAGGAGACTCCACAAGGCCTCGCTCTTCTCCACATCTCTATTTAGGCTGGCAACTTTCCCCAGGTGGGCCGTCTACACTCGGCACCATGCTGATTTAATTCAGCTGGTGTTAAGCTGATGACCAGTTTTTAATCTATAACAATAAGCTTAAGACTTCTACAGGTAGATGGATGCAACTAAAGACCATACTCATAAGAGAAGCAAATTAGACTTGCATGTGTAGACATAATATTGTCTCCCTAGTGTAGAAGCCGAAAGAGTAAGACCTAAAAGATACAACAGATATTGTGAACGGGAAAGAAACTGCTCAAAAGGAAAGAACGCTGAGATGGGGGAAAGGAGAAAAGAGAGAAGGGGGGAAATATATATATATATATATATATATATATATATATCAGCTAAGATAATTGTACTACTAATTCTATTAGTTCATTGAAAGCAGCAGTCAGTGCTTATACTGTCTGTATTTTTGCATGTCTGTATCTGGTAATCTGAGCAACTGTTTGGAAGATAACAATATGCACTGTAATCACCATTGTTAATTTCCTATCATCTTGTTTTGAAATTCTGTACCTTTTTATTTCATTTTTTTAATCCTCTTTAAATTTAAAAAATAAAATCTATTCCAAACACACCACATTCTGCGGGACTCAGCCTAGCATTTTGGGAACTGCGATTCAGCCCCCCCGCGCCTTCTCCGGAGTCCCCGTGGGAACGGAAGGTGTCCCCCTCCCGGCCCCCCTGCAGCCCACGCGGACGAGGGACTCCGCTGTTCACGGAGCTCTCTTGCAGGAAGCACAGCCCAGCACTTGCAGAGGTGTCTTGGAAATGCAGGGTCGCGGGCATCTGGGGCCCTGTGTCGGGCAGTCTGGGGTCACCCCAATCCCTCCAGGGCCACTGGGGCCCTGGAGAACAGTGGCAAGGGGCTGACACCGGCTCCGTCCCACCGCGAGCAAAAGGGCCGAGGCGGAGATAGAAGCCTCTCCCCTCACACGGGAAGCCGTGAGCACCAGGCGCGGCAGCCACTAGGTGTGGTGGCGCACGCCTGTCACCCCGGCCCTGGGGAGGCTGAGGCAGGAGGACCGTACATTCAAGCCCAGTCGGGGAAAACTTTATGACTTGCTGAGACTCTGCCTTGAAATAAAAAATAAAAGAGTGCTGGGGATGCAGCTCGGTGTGAAGCCCAGAGTTCAATCTCCAGTACTAAAAAGTAGGTAAACACTGAGGGAAGACAGAGGTGGGGCGGGGGCGGGGCGGGCGGCCCCCCGCAGTCCTGTGACAGGAGCCCGGAGGCCCGGCTTCTCCGCGGCGTGAGCGGGTCTCCGTGACCGGCAGGGCTCCCGGGGGCGCAATCACACACTTGGGGCACCTGCACAAATCTGAGCTGCGTATTTTATTCCCACTTGACAAATACCGATCGCGTGGACTTACGGGGTAAGACGTGACTGGTTTTGCTCGGCTGTTCACTGAACCACGTCCCCAGCCGCCTTATTTTTTGAGACCGGCTCTTGCTAAGCCACTAAGTCACCCAGGTAGGATTCAAAGCTGCACTCCTCCTGCCTCAGCCTCCCAGAGTGCTTGCTTGGCATTGCCCACGCGGGGGCGCCGGCTCGCCCAGCCCAGCGATGCACTGCAGGTCCACGCTGCAGAAGATCCACGGACGCGGGCTCGTTAGCCTCTGTCCCCTCAAATGCTAATCATTTCTTTGTGGTGAGGACATTTAAAATTCTCTCTCAGCTTCTTCAAAACACTGGCTACACTCAGTGCCCAGGGGCAGGACTCGCCCCCTGCCCCGCTGGGGCTTTGTACCCACGCCCCTCCTGGTGCACCCCAAATCCGAGTGTGCCGGAGCTCTGCTCCCTCTGCCCAGCTGGATGCCGCGCCCTGAAGGCAGCGCCTCTTGTTCTTAGCTCCACACAGACCCAGCACCGATGCTGGGGCAGCAGGGAGGGCGGGAAGGGAAGGGGTGTGGACAGAGCCCCTTCGCGTGCAGACCACAGGCAGATGCGTCCCCGTGTTGTCACCACTGACTCTCACAGCCACTGAGGGGGTGGCCCTTGTTTTCTGGGTCCCTCAGGCCCCACCAGTGCGGCAATAAACAGCCACAGCAGGAAATTTAAGACCATACTCACCGGGTGTGGTGCCACACACCTGTAATTCCAGCACTTGCGAGGCTGAGGCAGGAGGATTGCCAAGAGTCGGAGGCCAGCCTGGGCTCCATAGTGAGACCTCAGGGTGAGGCCTACTGGGTCTCCCAGAGAGAGTTTTCACAAGACCCAGCTGCTAAAGCACAGCAAGGCTGGCCCAAGCCCTCTCCGGACCCCTGTGGCACCGGCGAGCTCCGGCAAAGGCAGAGGTCAGTGCATCAGCCTGAGCCCCGGCGCCCCGAGCTGAGCCATCTTCTTTTCTTCAGGAAGCAGCAGCCTGGGGTCTGATGTGACCGCAGCAGAAAACCCACCAGGACCGGTTTCCTTGCGCTGGGTAAAAGCCAGGAGGACAGAAGAGATCTCTCTCCAGGGGAACCCGGACCCTGCTGCCTGGGGACTAAGGCTGCTGGGGGAGGGGAGGGCCTGACTCCTGCAGCGGAGCAGCCTCGGGGAGACCGCACAGGGGACAGGGTGGGGAAGGGGAGGACAGAAGGGGGAGGCGCCATTGTGGAGGCTCAGGCTGGAGGGGAGACTGCATAGTGGGCAGGAAGGACCCAGGTCAGTGACAGCAGCACAGGTCACCAAGGGTAGTAGTAGTCCATGCAGTAGTCCATGCCTATAATCCCAGTTATTCAGGAGGCTGAGGCGGGAGGATTCCCAGTCTGAGGCCAGCCTGAGCAATTTAGGGCTGGGGATACAGCTCAGTGACAGAGCAACCCCGGGCTCCATTACTAGTTCCACACAGAAGAAACGGGGTGCGAATCTGTGTGTCTTTCTGGGTTGGTGTGTTTGTTTTGTTTTGGAGACAGGATCTCACTATGTAGTTCAGGCTGGACTTAAACTCACTTTCTAGCCCGGGCTACCTCCAATTCATTCACAGGGATCCTCCTGCCTCAGCTTCCTGCCCGCTGGGATTACACAGCGTGCACCACGGCCAGCCAGTGGGCCTCTCCTAAGGCAGCACGGTAATTACTAACTGCTTCGTAGAACTGAATGCAGGAAATATCTGCAGTCGCTCTACTCTGAAGGACAAAAGCTAATTATTAGATGACTGTAGGTCACGAGGCTGACAAGGACAACAGTGAACCTACTTGCTGTGTGAAACATGGGGACTCATTGGGGGGGGGTCCCTCACGAGCAGCTCCTGGCGGGGGGGCGGCGCTCAGGTCAGGCCTGTGCTTCAATACCGATGTCTCCTGTTGGCACAAATGTCCCAGGAAAACGGAAACCGAGGCCGAGGGGACTGAGGCAGGATGAGAGCCCACGCGAGTCTGCTCGACGCTTCTGCAGATCTAACGTCAGCCCCGGAAAGTTAACTTAAAGGGAATGGGGGGAATATACGGGGGACCCCCGGTGGGCCCGCTCTGCGCTCGCCCCAGGAGCGGGATTCCGCCCTGCCCGCCCCTTGGGGACTCAGAAATCGGGGCCCAAATCTGTGGGTGACTGGGGTTGACACCTTTTAGGGCGCAATTCCGTGCGACATGAATGAGGGAACAGGGGTCCTCTCTCTCGTGGTGCCTGTTTAGGGGGTGGCTCAGCAAGGGGCGGCAGAGAGAAGGAAATGATTCCAGCCCGACTCTGAGTTTTAGCGTCTTCGTGTCAATTTGCCTCTGGGATTTGGGCGTCAAAGCCAAAATCTGCCTCTGCCAGGACTGGGACGCTTTGCCTGGACTGGGGCGCCATCTAGTGGACACTCCCCGCACCCTCGGCGCCAGCACCGCCCAGCAACCCTGGGTACCAACCCGGAGACCTGGCGGGCGTGTCGGGCCCAGACTGGTCCCCGCGGGGCAGCGTCCACTGAGGAGCCGGACCCAGGAGCTCGCTGCAGGGCGCTCCCGTCCCACGGCACCCTGAGGACTGAAGGCCAGTCACGCAGGGAGCAGTCCAGGGCACGAGGACCTCTGAGAAGACCGGGAAATTTGCAAAAGAACAGGTGACGTTTCTCGGTGTGAAAAATACATCACTTGTCTCCCTGAAATGTGTCTTAAGGAGTAATTAAGTAATTTAAAAACGAAAATAAGGTTTTGTCCAATTCTCACAGGAGTGTGAATAAGGCAATGAGGTTTGTTTGTCTGCCGGCCACTGAGGTTCGAACCCAGGACCTTTGTGCTGAGCTGCAGCCCCAGCCCTTCGTAATTTTAGATTTGAGACAGGGTCTCCCTAAATCATTACGCTGCCCAGGCCGGGCTCCAACTTGCGATCCTCCAACCTCTGCCTCCCAGAGTGCTGGGATTGCAGGAGCGCACCACCACGCCCAGCTGGGACTATGATTTTTAACCAGGATTCTTAATTGTTATGAAACTTTCTAAAACTTTAATTTTTAAATTAATTAACCCTACCCGGGCCTGGTGGTCCATGTCTGTAATGCCAGCACTGAGGAGGCTGAGGCAGGAGGACCACTGCAAGTTAGAGGACAGCCTGGGCTCCATAGTGAGTTCAGGACCAGCCTAATTACATAACAAGACCTTGTCTCCTATAAAATAAATATAAATATGTATCCTCTCGCTAGAAATGTGCTCAGATATACATTTTGGCTCACATTTATATATATTTTAAATCCTAAAAGAGTTCCAAAGGCCTCATCCCCTCCCAGGCCTGGTGGTGCATGCCTGCAAACCCAGCACTCAGAAGGCTGCCCAGCAGGGTCCAGGCTGGACTCTGCTACCTAGGGACGCCTGTTTCAAAAGCCTGTCACTAGAGAAAGGAATGCTGTGGTTTATCATCCAGGAATTTTTCCAGTTCAGTTTCATCACCGAATCGCTGCAGGGCTCACCAACTGCCAGGCACTGGGCTAGGTGCTGAGTGTTCAAAAATAGACACAACCCACAACATCCCAGCATCTCATAATACTTTCTCACTTTGCTACTTTTCCTCTACTGACCTCATGTTTTGAAAAAAAAATTTATTCCTAAAGCTACAGTTGTTAGGTTCTGTTTATTTCTCCCTGAGCCATGAAGCATCCGGGTCCTTGGGTAGAACCTGAAACACAGGAAGCACTCAGGAAATGTTGGCTCAGTAATACTGAATTGACAAAATTCTGATAAAAAATCCTACTCAAAAATAAATAAAACAGCTGCTAGGTTTTATCATGGATTCACTTTTTTCTAATAGACACTGTTTTCTGGCAGGTCTTTTGAGTCTCTGCACGCTGCTTAACCTGAGGTAGTCGGTTGTCAAGTGTTCTAGGCTGCAAACCCAAAATATACCCTCTGGAAAAGCTCTTCATCTTTTGACAGTTTCAATCATTTGATAAAAGTCACTGAGATGTTTGGTTAACAGAAGAAAAAATTCACGTAAAAGCTTTCATATAATAAATAAAAGTCAATTCTAGGAGACTTAAAAAGAAGAAAGGAAAGGAGGAGGCAGGGGTGAACTAGGAACAGAAAGAAATTTCTTCAACTTGGTAAAGACCAACAGAAAAACCCTACAGTCAACTGTGAAAAATGAGAAGTTTCTCTGCTAAAACCAGGCTCAAAGCGAGGATCCCTGGGCAGTCACAAGCTGGGAGAAGAGTCAAAAGGCCAACCCCCTCCTGTGAGCCAGCAGCAGTCACAGGCCAGGCGAAGAACCAAGAAGCCAACTCTCTACTGTGAACCAAAGGCAGCCACGCAGGCCAGGAGGAAAACCAAGAAGCCAATCCCCTCTGGTGAGCCAGCCGGCATGTAGGCTGGGAGACAAGAAGAGCCTCCCACCCCAGTAAGCAACGGCTGATTCGGAGGAACACAGGCTGAGGTGATAGCTACTGAAGCAAAAAAAACTTAATGCTTTGCCTAAAGCCAGTACTCTGAGCATCTAATTAGAGGATAACAATACGCAATATAGCAACTATTGGGGATTTCCTTCTGTCTTGTTTTTGAAATCCATATTGTTTGCATTGATTTTTGTTCCTGTTTTTGTTTGTTTTATTCCCTTTAAAATTAAAAGAATCTTTAGAAAAAAAAGAGCAAGGAGCCACTTCTCCCCATTGCTTTTCAATATCCTACTAGAAATCCTGCCCAATGCACTAAGACAAGAAAAAAAAAAGAGAGAAGAGGTATGTAAATCAGGAAGAAATAAAACTTTCCACATATCATGTGATTGTCTGCATAGAAAATCTGAAAAAATTAGCAATGATAACAACATGCACACCTGGAACTAGTAAAGAATATAGCAAATTTTCAGAAAACATGGTTTTTATTTGTTTTAAAAAGTCACATTCCTGTAAGCCAGCAGTGAACAATCAGAATTTGAAATTAAATATTTAATTCCATTTGTATTAGCACTCTTTGAAATCAGATACTTAGGAATAAATATAACCAAATACATGCAAGACCTATATGAGGTAAACTACAAAACTGATAAAAAAAATTCAAAGAGCTAAATACATGGAGAGACATGGCTAGGAAGGCCTCTACAGTAAAGATGCCAGCTCTTCCCAATTTAAATCTATAGATCCACGTGATCCCACACCAAAAGCTGTTCTTTTGTAGATAGCAACAAATTAATTCAAAACTCAGCTCAATATTGAACCAACTCCATATCAAAGGATTAAAAACAAAGTTGGAAAACTAACACTACCCAACTTTGACTTACTACAAAATGACTGTGATTGGGACCATGTGATATTGATAAAAAGAATAGACAAATCAATCAATGAAACATAATAGTGAGCTCAGAAACAGATTCACATAAACAGATTCACTTGATTTTTGACCAAAAAAGCAAAGGCAGTACAATGGAGACAAGGTAGTCTTTTAAAAAAAATCAGGCTAGAACAACTGCATATCTATATGCAAAAAAAAAAAAAAAAAAAAAAAAGAATTCTATACAGACCATACTCCCTTCAGAAAAATTAATTCAAAATGGATCACAGATCTACATAAAGATGTGAAACCATGAGATTGGTAGAAGATAACATAGGAGATACCTAGACGATCTTAAATTGTTGATGACTTTCTAAATTCATGAAAGAAGAGTTGATAAAGTGGCTTTTGTTATAGTTTAAATTTTCTGCTCTATGAAAGACAATATTTAGAGGATGAAAAGGCAAGCCAGGGACTAGAAAAAATATTTACAAAGTATATCTTCATAAATGACCATTATCCAAAATGTACTTAGAACATTTACAACTGAAAAAGGAGATTAGACGTTGAGAACATTAAAATGACTCTATTAAAAACAGGCCAAAGACCTTGATAAACACCTCCCCAAGGAAGACTCATAGCTAGCAGATAAGCATGTGAAAAGATGCTCAACACCCCATGTCCTTAGGGAAATGCAAATTAAAATAAATAAGAATGGCTACGGCGCAGTCTGTTACAGTAGCCAAAATCCAAAACACCAGTACCACCAAGTGGTGGCCGGGAGGTAAAGCATTGCCTTCAGGAAGGCAAAGTGGTAACTTTTGTCTGTCTCTTACAGCTGTGCTCTTGGTATTTGGCTCTTGGCCCAAATTAGTTAAACACTTAAATCCACACAAAACCTTGCACACTCATATTTACAGTCACTTTCTCATCACTGCAAAACTTGGAGGCGACCTGGATGTCTTTTCAGAGGTAAATGGAGAGACACCTCCAGACCCTGGCACACTATTCAGCTCTAAACAGAGACAATATGCCCAGTCATGAAACCCACAGAGGAACTTTCAGTGCGTGTTAATAAGTAGAAGAAGCCCACCTCAAAGGACCATATACGGTCCCAACTATACGACATTGCCAAAAAGGCAAAGTTACTGAGACAGCATAAAGATGAGGCCTTTCCAGGGTTAAGTGGAGGGCAAGATAACATGACTGGGGTGTGCAGGACCTTTGGGGCAGCGACAGTAGTCTTGGGGATACTGCAGAGGTGGACACATAACTTTGTAGATTTGTTCAGACACACAGATCGTACAGCAGAGAGTGAACCCTAATGTAACCTACAGACGAGCAATGACAGTAATGTGTCAGAGATTATTCACTCATTGTAACAAACGTGCCATTCTGGGGTGATTTCTGAACAGAGAGGAATTTTTAAAGTATAGAACTGAGCAGGGCGTGGTGGCTCACACCTGTAATCCCAGCACTTGGGAGGCTGAGGCCGGAAGATCATGGGAGTTCAAGACTAGCCTGGGCTACAAAGTGAGCTCAAGGCCAGCCTGAACTGTGTATCGAGACCCTGTCTCAGAAAGATGAAAGAAAAGAAAAGAAAAGAAAAGAAAAGAAAAGAAAAAAAGAAAGAATAAAACAGAGTGAAAAAATTCCACAATTTGACTTTTCAAAAACCTAAAAGGCAAGTAGCAAACTGGGAAAGACATTTACAACAATAATGGCAAAGAATGAATGGCCTTAATCAAAGGATCAAAATGAATCATGGGTAAAGTGGATACACAGACAAAAGGGGGGCCCAGCCTCGCCCTCCACGCACCTCTATCCTGTACCGCAGGAACCAGTGGGAGAGGACATTGCCCCAATCTCTTCTACAGAGCCCACCTCAGCAAAGTGCACAGATGTAAAAGATGCAGGCCACTCTAGTGGAGAGTTCAGTAAACTCTAGTCAGTCAGTTAGGGTTATTACATAATCACCTCAACCAACGGTTAAGGCAGGTGTTTAGCAACCTGGGATTAGCGAAGCCACAGGAAAATTACCTCTGTAGTAATCATGACCTTCCCGGCAACCTGCATTCTAAACCAGAAGCATCTTTCCTTCTCATGAGAATGGGGGAAAAATTAAAACATTATTAAAACACTGTCTGTTATCTTTTGTGCACATATCTCTTTATTATTCTTTCTTCTTCACATGAAGAAGTATCTGTAAGGAACAATTCACCTCATTAGCCATGGCAGAGGAAGTCTATTTAGAGTCCTTGATGTGAAGGGGGAAAGAATAAAAAGGCCCAGGCCCATGTGCTCAGGGCTTTCGGGGTGCGATCTGGCAGCCCAAACTCTTGGAGGAGAAAGGGGAAAGGTAAATCAACCAGTAATCAAAGTTACTCCCTCTGCTCTCCAACCAGACAAGCCAAGATCTAGAGCTCTTTCTAGAAAAAAGATACAGAGAGATGGATGGGTGTCAAGGTAGACAGTTCACAGGGAGGGAGGGAGGTAGAGATGGATGGCGAGGTGATAGATAGATGGATGGATGGGTAGGTAGATGGGTATGTGTGATAGGTAGGTAGATAGATGATAGATAGATAGACAGACAGACAGACAGACAGACAGATAGATAATACATAGATGATAAAGATGATACAATCAAATATTACAGGAGGTGTTTTGCTATTTGTGGAGTTATACATACTGTATTACAAGGGAGATTACAGGAAAGTTTTTCCAACATATTTCAATAAGATGCAAAATTACAATCAAGTTAACATAAGGCTCTTAATTTTTGCCACAAGTGAGTTTTCTTTTTTGAATCTCAAGACGTGTCCGCACCCTGGAGCAGCCCCCTGTGGTTCTCACAGACGATGCGGTTTGGGGTGAAAGTCTTCATCCTCTCCCCAGGGACAGAATCACCGTCCTGGGCTTAGAGACCCAGCATGCGGACGCCACTGGCAAAGGGTGAGTTTAGGCCATGCTGTGACAGGTAACAGAGACAGTCACTTCCTCATAGCTTCTGTTTTCACGCAATCAAGAGAATTTTTAAGTGGTTCTGTCCCATTTAAATCCCCTAGTAGGATGTCTTATTCTATATTGCCAGTTTTAATAATTAGGGTATCAAACTTGTACACCTCTTATGATATCAACTTTTCAAAGGAAGTAATGATGTGGCCTTCGTGTGTTGATGGACACAGTTATCAAACTCAACAGAATCTAATATTGCAAGGGAAGAGGAAGCCGTTTGACAGAATTGCACCCAGCACCATGACATCTAGGCCAGGAAAAGAATCCAGCAGATAACACGGTTGCTTCAACAGATAAGCAGCAGGCACTGTACCAACTCCCCCCCCGATGGACGACGTGTTCAGCCCATCACTAACATGTACTGGTAAGTTTTTTAAAAAGAAATAAAAAGCCCAAGCGGGCAGGAGGGGAAGGATGGGGGAGATGGAATTGGCAGGGATCGGGACATGCATTGACGTGCAGAGGGACAGACGTGGAGTGCCTGGCCTTGGTTTCCTAAAATTAACAACCGCGAAACTGGACACACTGTGTGAAACAACTGTTCTCAAGTACAGAGGAGAAGAAAGCTGTGGAGAAAGGTTGTCTGCCTAGGGGAACATTCCTGATGGGGTGCAGGGGGTGGAGGCTGACAGTGCAGGGCGTCTCCCCAAAGTCGGGACCAGAGATTGGCATCCGGGCCAGCAGGGACACTCGAGGGCTCTGTGGGTGAGCAGGACACCGGAGATTCACATACAGCTCCCAGTCTGTCCCTGGCTAGATACACCTGCAAAGGGAGAGTCCGTGGGGCTTGGGAAAGAACAGGTGCTGTGGGCAGCGAGCTGGACACCAGAGCCCACTCCTGAGCAGATGGTCACTCTGCAGCTGGACATTGGCCTCTCCCTGAGAATCAGAGCCCTCCTTTGCTAATCTGTTGCATGTAGCTTCAGCATGGGACCCCTGTCCCTGCAAGCCACACAGGAAGGTGAACTGGACAGAATGGACTTGCATAAACTGAGAGCAGAAGATAATGATGAACTAGAATAGAAAAGGCAGCAAAGGACCGAAGAATGCGGTAGGAAGGTCCACAAGGTGGTGAGCTCAGATGTGGTGAAGAAAAGCTTGCGTTTCCAGAGGGGGGACGTGGAAACAGAGATCCAGGGGAAGTAGCACAGGTGCCAGCAGAGCAGTGGTCATGCTGGAAGACTGGCCCGGAGGCACCAGAGGACCTGGTGGTCAGACCCTTGAGAAGAGCTGACGACCTAGCTTCTCCTCAGCCCTCCTCCTCCAGAAGGAACCTGAAAGAACAAGACAGGGAGTCAGGAGGATTGCCAGGGACCTTTGCTTCATAGAAGAGCCCAGGCTCCTTGGGGATTTGAGGCAACAGTAGAGATGTTAGGAAAACTATGGAAAATCAGCCGAGACAGAATCCAGCTAGTGTGGGCTGAGTTGATACTGAAAGAAGAGAGGCATGAGGAATGGAGTTTGAGCCAGCCCTCGGGGCCTGTTCCCTGCAGAGCAGACGGGATGGTGAAGGTATAGTTAGAGATATAATTCCTGAGTTAGTCCTGGTCTCAGAGCGGAAACCATCCAGCCGTTCCATGACCAAGCGATAGGAAAATGAGGTGGACAAGGGCACCACTCACCTTCTGGATAAATATGTAAATGATGGGTCGAGAACAGGCCCCATGCCAAGGAAAGTGCAATTTTAAAAGGAGACACAATTATGAAAGGAAACTGGACATGTCCATAGGAAGGCCACGTCCCCTGGAGTGTCCACTGTCCTGTAGGAGTGAGTGATGGTACATCACCATAGCTAATGAGGAATCTGCCTACAAAGAACCCAGTAATTTTACTCAGAGGCTGACAGAGGAGTGGAGAGAGGAGAAGATGGGCAAGGAGAAGAGGGGACATAGGAAGAAAAGGAAGAAAAAAGCAAAGGAGGAAAACAACAATAATGACAGGTTAAAAAAGAGAAGGGAAGAAAGGAGGGAGAGCAGAGGGGAGAGAAGAGGAGGGGAGGGGAAGAGAGGAGGGAAGGAGAAAAGAGGAGAAGAGGGGTGAGGAGGGGAGGGGAGGAGAGGGGAAAAGAAGAGAAGGGAGGAGGGGTGGTGAGGAGGGGAAGAGACAAGGGGAGGAGAAGTAAAAGAGGAGAGGAGGGGAGGGGAAGGAAGGGGAGGGAAGAGAAAAGAAAAGAAAAAAGAAAAGAGAAGGGAAGGGAAGGGAAGAAGAGAGGAGAGGAGGGGAGGGGAGGGGAGGGGAAGGGAAGGGAAGGGAAGGGAAGGGAAGGGAAGGGAAGGGAAGGGAAGGGAAGGGAAGAGAAGAGAAGAGAAGAGAAGAGAAGAGAAGAGAAGAGAAGAGAAGAATAAGCATCAAAAGGTACCAAGGAGTTCCCTTAGGTACCAGAAAAACTTCCTCTCCTAAAGCTGTAGTTGATTAGGGCACAAGTCACTGCAGTTTCTGAGATGCTGTGAGGCTTGTTGTGCTGACAGTCTCTTCTTTTTCAAGCTTTTCCCATGGGTGCACTAATATCGCTTAAATGAGATCTGTCCATGGAATGCGCTGTTCTCCCAGGTTCCTGGCGAGGCGTCCCAGCCATGCACAGTAGGACAGTAGACGCTGTGACCTGCCAGGTCCTGCAGCATGGAGCCTGCCTGGACCTTGGTCCTCACCTCCACTTCCCATGACTTGTATCCCATGTGCACGCGAGGCCTGTCTCCTACACAGCTGTGTTCCCAAAGCCTCTGTCACTGCTCGTCACCCCTGGGTGTGCACACTCATCCTGGCTGCAGAGTACCATCCAACCAGCCCAGCTTTGCCAGGCCGTGCCAGCTACGCCCTGGGGCTCCCTCACACTACGGGGCGTAGCCAGGGTTACAGCTAAATAACTGGTCCTCTTGAACACAGCCTGGGAAATCCAGATGACTTCCAACTTAGTATTCCCATCTGAAGATGAAAAAACTGTACCCTCAGAACAATAAGTAAACAGCAGGGGTAGAACTGTGGTCATTTTTCTAGGGGGTGGCACTATCACTATCAATGTGACCTGCACACTGGCCACCTGACAGGGACTAAGCTATCACAGAAGCACGGAAAAATATAATGGAGAGAGGACAAAATGACATCTAGGACCGACACAGCAGACATTTGGCATTCTACAGGAACAAATTACTCTCACGAGACAAATCAAGGTGAAATGCAAAGTCGTACGGGTAGAACTACCTTGGTGTCTTCTGGGAATAAACATAGAAGTACACTTGCAGGTAGACAGTGATACACTTTTTTAGGATATTGTAAAATTCAACTACATACTTCTTGCTCTTAGGCAGATGCACAACATTTACAAGTTAGAAGGTATCATAGTTCTTGGCTGAAGGCAACGATTCCCAGCAGACGTCAGAGCATCCAGCACGCTGGGCTTGGGCTCGAGTGTCTTACAGCTCCGATATGCTGATGGTGAACGTCCGCGATTCAGCACTGGGCCTCAGTGGTTCTCAGGTAGTAGACATAGGGGTCATGTTTTTAAGATGCGTGAGTGTTTTAAAATCCAAATTCTTGTTTTCTAAATCCAGGGACTCAGAGTCGCATTGGTTTGGATTAGGGTCCTAAAGTTCACATTTTTAACAAGTGTATTTCTCACCCCACTAAGAGATTTGGAAGCATGTGGTGTCTTTCTAGGCTTGGAGAGATGACTCAGGGCATGGGGAGACGCCACCATGCCTTCCGAGTCCTGAAAGGATAGGATGACTCATGTTGGAATGTGTGTTCATGTCTGGATGGCCAGTTACCCCAACGTGAGTCACCTGTAATTTCCTCGGCCGTCAGCACGCTTGATAACACAAACAACTCAATGTGTGAGCACACTGCGTGACAGGTAAACCCCATGCTAGAGACACAGCCCCAGGACTAACGTCACGCTGAGGAACGGGCGTGGGGAGTCTCGCCACCAGTCTGGCATCCACTCACCAACTGAGAGAGCCAAGGTCAGAACACATGGGTTTGGGGTTCTCCTCCCATTAAGAGGCGCCAAGCTCGCTGGGTGCGACCTTTCTGCACCCTCCCAGGCTGACCCTGTCACCCTCTCAGTAGGAGCCCGCAGAGCACTGGCTGCAGAGGGGCACAGCTCCTGACTCCTGCGGCTCTTCTTAAAGCACAGACTCCCAACCCCGGCTGCCACCAGAATCATTGCAGAAGTTCCCCAGTCCCAGTGCCAACTCCTGCCATACACAAAAATGAACTCAGAATGGATCAAAGACCTACAAGTGAGAGCGAAAAGATAAAAAAAAAGTCTGAGAAAAAGCCAAGTATGTGGGCAGATGCCTGTAATGCCAGCATTCTGGGCAGCCGAGGCAGGAAGATCAAAGTTAAACATTGCATGCACAACTTGGCAACTTAATGAGACCCTGTCTCAAAATAAAAAATAAAAATGTCTGGGGATGTAGATCAAAATGAAGACCCTGGCTCTGTCTTTAGTACCTCCCCTGCCAAATAGTCTTAGAAAAATACAGGAGTAAAAAATCATGACTTGGCAGTGGATTCTCAGATAAGAGGCAAAAGCACTGTTGACAAAAGAAAAAATATATAAAATGACCTTTATCACAATTAAGACTTTGGGCATCAAAAGTTATAATGAAGAAAGTGAAAAGACCATCTACAGAATGGAAGAAAATATTTGCAAATATTATATCTGACAAGGTCTGGTACCAGCATACACGAAGAACTCTTATAAGAAAAGCCACCCCGTTACAGAATGGACCAAGAGCGTGAGCAGACATTTCTCCCAAGAAGACACACAGCTAGTCAACAAGCAGATGACAAGATGCTCACCGAGGCTACGAGGCACCATGTCACACCCACGAGGAAGCCACAATTTAAAATAATTATCATAGGAAAATAGCAGCTGTTGACAAGGGTGGAGAAACCGGAACGCTGCTTCTGAGATTGTAACACGATGTGGTCACTAGCCGCAATTCTGCCCTCAGGATCCGAAACTCTGTCCTTTCCTTCATTCGGTCTGTTGCATAGACTTTCAATGGAGATTTTAATCTCCTGGATCTCTGTTTGGATCTGTTTCATGGATTCCATTTCTGTCCTATTTTGGGCATTTTTTGTTTCCACCTTTTTCTAAGATCATCCATTCTTTTATTTATGTCTTCTCTAGTATCTTTCATTTTAAGCATCATTTCTTTTTGTACCCAGGAGACCATTTTCTCCATAGCCTTTTCCACTTGTTTTTTTCACTTCTGTTCTTATCATTTCAGAAAGTTTCAGGGTTTTGGTAAGTGACTGTGGTCTGGCAAGCCATGGCCACCCCAGGGTGGGGAAACAAGAAGCAAGAGAGTTCCCTGAGATCCGCGCCATGTTGGAACTTAGGGCGCCAAGCCAACCAGTAACCAGCCTGCCGCCCTGGTAAGTGACTGTGGTCTGGCAAGCTG
Organism: Dolichotis patagonum; assembly: GCA_004027295.1. Taxonomy (NCBI): domain Eukaryota; kingdom Metazoa; phylum Chordata; class Mammalia; order Rodentia; family Caviidae; genus Dolichotis; species Dolichotis patagonum. Next base: position 129 of record PVJX010023542.1, on the reverse strand, counting down.
TGGCCACCCCAGGGCAGGGAAACAAGAAGCAAGAGCATTTCCTGAGATCCGCGCCATGTTGGAACTTAGGGCGCCAAGCCAACCAGTAAGCAGCCTGCCGCCCTGGTAAGTGACTGTGGTCTGGCAAGC
>PVJX010023541.1:0-29135 GCA_004027295.1 Dolichotis patagonum | reverse complement strand
TGCTCTATTCAATACTCTGTGTTGATGTGTTCTATAATGTGTATTTCTTTGATTTTGCTGTACCTAGTAGAAGAACAACTATTGTGAAGACAACGAGATATACAATGTTGCCTGTTACTGTTGTCCTGGTGACCTGCTGTGATGTTCTGTGCCAATTTCACTATACTGTCTCAATTGGCTTTATTCCATCCTGTTTTTTCGTAACTGTTTGCAGCCTCACTGTGTGTTCACTTTGTATGCCTTAATTTTGTAACATGAACAGCTATTTCTGGGAGGACAGTATGTGGTTTGTCAACTAGTGATTTATGTTTTTTTTTTGAGGTTTTGTATTGTTTCTACCCGTTTTTCTGTATTGCTTTTTTTTCTCTTTAAATAAAATTAAAAAAAAAAAAAGAAGGAAATTTAGGAAGCAACAAGGCTACAGCCAAAGAAAAGAGGCTCCCCTGATGATAGGGAGTAGAGGCTTTGGCAGATCACCCACACTGATACCAGAATCTCAAAGCACTTCTCTGCAGAATCCCTCGGTTCTCGAAATCGTGTTTCCACTCCACTTCCCCACCAAACCACATTAAATCCTGTGGAAACTCACGTTCTTGCTTGCTCCTGTTTGTTACTGACTCCCTCCTTACTTGTCCACAATCTCCCAACCTATCACTCTCTCCATGTGTATCAGCCACACATATTTACACACACAATATTTATTAAAAGTTGATGAATAATACGAATGGCTTCACATTTTAATAAATGTGTTGAGCATAAACTCAAAATTTATTGGAAATACACCTCCATCAGACAGGTATGCACAGAATTAAAGGAATTACTGAATGGTCTCTGCAGCTACCTGGGAGAAAGCTCACTGTCAGTTTCTGGTAGGTGAAACTGACAAATGGAGGGTGGTGCATGGGGAGTGTGAGGCTATGGAAATGAATTTCAGAAATTCTGCATGTCCTTTTGGTTCCTAGGAAGCTTTTCTATTACATCCTGTGCCCCTGGGTCTGTAAATAGGGTCACTATTCCTGAGACTAATAAATGGAAGAAGGCCAGAGTTAGAAGGCAGCCTGGCAAAAGGTGGCAAAAGGATGCACAGGATTCTTCTTGCAGTGGTGAGATTTGCATTTAGAATGAAATTGTAGACTGGAGAACAGGCTTAAAATTCAACAGAAAGCTATAATGCAAAACCTTATCATAGAACCCTTTAAGGTAAACCCTCCTGTTGCCAGGTTTGGGGTGCTGAAGTCTCATTCTCGAGGTAGTTTCTAGATTCTTTCTGTCCTAAAGAAAAAAATTGGTCAGCACCAGTTCAAAAGGTAGCAAAGTTTTACATTTATTAAAGTTAGGAAAAGAAAGTTAGGGTACGTTTGGGCAAAATAAGAGTAGGAAAAGAAGTATACTCCACGGTGTGAATGTGGACTACTGTGAAAGAACATATATCACAGTAGCAGAGAGTTCAATGACTACTGTTCTTTTTGAATCTTACATTCCTCAGGGTGTCAGATCTAAACAGTTCTATCCAAAACTGCTGGAGTTCTCTCAAGAAGTTCGTATATATAGGGCTTTGGGAACTGTTCTTGAACTTTGCAATTAACAGGTTATGGCTGCTTCCCCAGCCAACCTACCATGCCCTAATTTCCTGTTCACTCCCGCAAGTCTAAGATGTATTATTCTGGCCATTCCTTGACTCATTTTAATTCCCTACTCTTTGCCATATATTCTATCATAGTTGCTAAGTTTAGTGAGTAGACATCCTAGCAGCTTTGATTTCTAACTAGGCAGCCTCCAAGAACAGAACAACTGTCACTGAAATTAACCTTTAATTGGAGTGACAAAACCAGTATTTTATGGGCTCATTCAGAGGTGAGCTTTGTTTGATTGTTCATGAGGGAAAAGATGGAAACTAGTACTCCTCAAAAAGGTTTATGGTATCGCTGCATTTAATTCATTGACATAGGCTTGCTCCATCCAATTTAGACCCTGTTGTCTTGAGCACTCACTGTCTTTTTTGTCCCCATGGGCAGTAACTTTCAGTATTGCTACCCTAGACAAGAGGGGCTCAAAATTTTTGTTTCATGGTTCTTTTACATTCTTCTAAATTAATGTGGTTTATATCTATGTATACTTAACTATATTTGAAATTAAAATTGAGTTTATAAAATCCTCATATTTATTTTATTTTATTTTATTTTATTTTATGTTAATTTTTTGGTACCAGGGATCAAACTCATGACCTTGCGCTTGCCAGGCAGGCACTTATGCTACTAAGCTAAATCCCCAACCCTCATATATTTTATAATGGGGAACCCATTTCATATTTACACAAAGAATTTAATTTTTAAAAAAATTCTATTATCCCAAAACCAACCAAACAAGAAACTAGTGAAAAGAGCAGCATCGTTTTCACATTTTTGCAAATCTGAAAATAGAATCTCCTAGTTGCTTATTCTTTTGGCAGATTTCACCCACTCTTGAGAGAATGAGAGTGAAAAAAAAAAATCTGTCCATTAGTGATATGGTTTTTGGCTTTATGCAGGTTTGGAAGGATTCCAGAGTTCTTTGAGTGTTCCCACCACCTCTGAGATTCCTGCTTCTGTTCCAGGAAGCCAAGTTCTACCGGAGGAGGTGCCCGGGAAGGGTCATCAAAGTCATGTTCCGGTTCCATTCACTTCACCCTACCAGGGCCAAGGAAGCGCCCCACCCCCACCCACAGGAGGGCTCGGGATGGAATCCTGTACAGGAATTATTTTAGGGTTCATTCCCCGTGTCATGCACAAGGTACTTTTATTGGCAATTTTTGTCTAACAGCCAAGCACTATGACTTAACTACGTAGCAATAGTAGTGAATGCTCTGCCCCGTCGAACAGAAAGTAAAGGGGGAACGTGTGCAAAATGGAAATTGCCTCTGTATTCACTCAGCAGAGAACACACACTATGTGTGCAGTGATCTCTCGTGTATTTATGAAAAAGAGAACAATTCGTGTGTAACCAGAAAAGACTCAAAATTAAGATAATTGGTTGTTTGGTGATGTAAGGAAACTGGGAGGGAGGTTTTTAATTTTTAAAACATTTAAATCTTCCAGCCATGATAATATGTGGTGTTGCTTGATAATATATGATCCTTAAAGGAATGATAATATATGGTCCTTAAAATAAAGGCAGGAGAAAAAAAAAGGTTGTTTCAGTGGTGAAAATATGTTGTTTTCAGCCTTTTTTCCATGTCCTCCTCAGAATGTGACCAGTTGTTTTTCCCCAGCAGTAGTTAAAAGCGCCAGACTCCGGCCTATCGTCTCCCGCCCTGCAGAGCCTAAATCTTCCCTCAGGCTCCGCCTACTTCCGCTCTGCCCTTCCCATTGGTCCCCCACCGTGCCTTCTCGTCCAATCGCAGCGCTAAGCGCCAGAATTTGAACTGCTGTATTCCTTTGAATCGGGCGGGCACTTCGAACCGCCTTGGCGGAGAGCGGCCTCCACCGGCAACACGGTTGGGGGCAACGGGGCTACTAGGGCGACGGCGGGGTACAGGTCTGCGGGTCGGGGCGGATCGAGGGCAGCCCGCAGGCTGGACGCCGCGGTGCTCCTTTGACTGCTGGGCGGCACCGGCGGCGGTGAGCACGGACTTGAACAGGTGAGCTGGGCGCAGGCACCGGGGACGAGAGCTGCAGGGTTCCGGGCCAAGGAATCCAGACTGGGGTGCGGGGTGGGGTGGGGGCCGGGCTGCGGCCTGGGGTTCTCGAGGGACTCCGGCAGGGCGGACCCCGGGGGCAGCATTCTAGCTGCCGGACTTTGGGGCTGTGGGGGCAGCTTGTGGTGCTGTGCTGTCCCGCCAAGGTGCCCGTAGTTCGGTTAAAGCCTAGACCAGGGCGGCAGGATCCAGGAACTCCACCGGCGAATCCTGAAAATTATCTTAGCTCCTTTGCCCTCAGAGTAATACCTTTTTTTTTTTTTTTCCCCCAGAGGAAAAGGTGCTGTGATTTTGACTCTGTAATTGGAACCTTCCTTCCTACCCGGAGTAGAGTAACACCTAGTTTAGAAAATGGATCCCCCGGCACGCCTGGTTACCATCAAGAGGAACGGCTTGGATGGCATTCCCTTTCCGCTGACCCTTAGCACCTGCTTGTTCGGAAGGTGAGCCCGCACGCGGGACGCTGTAGAGCAGAAAGACTTAGTCGCCTGTGATAACCCACGCATAGGCTTTGAAGGCTCTTGTCCCTATTGCCTGGATACTTCTGCACATCAGCCACTTGGCATAGTTAGCACTAAATGAAAGTTTCAAAATTATATTTGTACATGTGTGATGTGATGACTGTTACCTGTTTGTTGTTTTGTTTTGTTTCGTTTTGTTTTTTAACCAAAATTTTAGGTGATTCTCGAACCTGATTCACCTCCAGCCCTCTTTAAAAGATCACATATGCTCTTAAGTTTCTCCCTACTGGGCTTCTGTGGACACTGAGAATGAAGGAAAGTGAAGTGCACTTGATTCCTTCTCTTTTTGGACAAATGAAATGGGAGAGATCCCTCTTGCTATGCTTTGAAATCTTTTTTTCAGCTTTCTTTTTGGATGACATAATAATCCTCTTCCTGGTGTGACAGGCCTGATTACTAACAGCACCCACCTCATTTCCTTAAGGTGTCACTGTGGACCTGTGATCAAGTCATCCCTCCCTGTGGTCTAACCTCTAGCCCCCATCTTACCCTATCTTCCCAACTCCATTCCTCACCATTCTTCCATCTCAAGACTTTTGCAAGTTCTTGTTTTTGTTGGTATTTTGCAAAGTTTCAATTCTGTGAATGCATTGCATCCTTACTCTTGTGCTTGAATAGTTTCTTTCTGTTTCAGGTACCTGTTCAGTCATATACTTATCTGAAAATAAGCCTGTAATGAAAGTTTATCACAGTGATGATTAGGTTTTTGTTGTTGTTTTGTTGTTGTTTTGTTTTGGTTTGGGTTTTTTGGTGTGGTGTGGTTTGGTTTGGTTTGGTTTGGTTTGGTTTGGTTTGTCTCTCTTGTTAGACTAAGTTCCAAGGGCAAGGGCTGTCCTGTTAATAATTATGTACTCGGGTTCAGGTGTGATACCTGGTGCATGAGTGGTTGATTAGTAAGTAACACTGGTTGGTATCCAGTAGAAAGGAAGCCTGCAGATTTGGATTTGGAATCAGGAGATAACCTAGTGGTTTTCATAGGAGTACCATTTTATCCCCCAGGAGGCATTTGACATGATCTGGGGACACTTTTGCACCTCACTATGGAAGAGGTATATGCCACTAATCTCACCAGCAGAGGGCAGAGGTGTAGCAAGGTATTCAGCAGTGCAGAGGCTAGCCTGACAGCAAAGAATTTTCTGGTCCAGAATGCAAGCAGTGTTGAGGTTAAGAAATACTGATTTGTAGTGATTATCCTGCTAAGCAAAACCTAATTCTAATCAGTCTGTCTTTGCTGGGGTATTCTGCTGCCTAAAACTGAAATTCCCTCCTTGTTGTTAAAGAAGTTAATGCTTTCCATAGCTTTCTTTATTTTCAAAAGAAAAAGCATTCGAATCTCAAATAGTAGTTATTTTGGTTATTATATAGTTTTGCACTATTTTTTTTGTCAGATTTTATTTTGAAACCAATTTACATGAGTGTGGTCATGTGACAAGGGTTGGAAGAGATATGTTCATATGGCGATTCATATGAAGAATAGACTCGAAATCATAGAGCATATACAAACTTTTGAAATCACAGGATGAAACAGGAGTTTCAGAGACTAATACCAGTTAACTCTTCCAGCTATTCATTTGTGGATGGGTATAGAAATCCTCTCAGTGCTTTTCCATGGTGTTAGCTTTCTGCAGAAATAGAAGTGTAATTATTTTTTTCAATGCTTCCAGGTTAGTATTTTTTCTTTTATTTTAAAGAGAAAAAAATTCAAAACAAGATGATTAGAGGGTAACAATGGTTAATACATTGAATTAGTTACTCAAGACTACAAGATATCACCATTTAAGTGTGCAAATAATATTGGCACAAACTTATCTTTTCAATGAATGAAGAGAAATCAGTAGTATAACTATCATATATATGAAATTTCAATTCATCACACTAGGGAGATAATACAGTGCTTACACATGTGCGCCTGATTTATTTGACTTATGAATTTGGTCTCTAATTGCATACATTTTCCTACAAAAGCCTCGAGTTTATCCTTCTTTATAGCTGAGTAGTACTCCACTGTATAAAAATAACACATCTTTTTATGCATTCTTCACTTGATGGGCATTTCGGTTGTTTCCAAGATCTGGCTATTACAAATTGTGCTGCTATAAACATGGGTGCACATATATCACTGTGGTATGGTATTTTTATTGCTTCCGGGAAGATACCCAGCAGAGGAATAGCTAGGTCAAAGGGGACCTCCAATCTTAGTTTAAGGAATCACCACACTGATCTACACAGAGGTTGTTCCAGTCTACAACTCCCACCACCAGTGGAGGGTTCTTTTTCCCTACCATCCCTCCAGCATTTGTTATTGGTTCATGTCTTGATACTAGCCATTCTTTCCAAGGTGAAGTAGACTCTCAGTGTTGTTTTAATTTGCATCTCTCAGATGACCAACATTTTTTCATATATTTGTTTGTTGTTTGTATTTCTTCATCTGAGAACTGTATTCATCTCAGATGCCCATTTGTGGATTGGGCCTTTAAATTTGGGAGGTCTGTTTTTTTTTTTAAGCTCTTTATATGTTTCAATATTCTATCTTCCTGCAGATATTTAGATATTTGATATTTAATATTTAGATATTTGATCTATTTCTAATTTAGTTTAATACATGGTGAAAGATATGGGTTTGTTTTTAATCTTCAATGTGTGCAGAGCTAGTTGTTCCAACACCATGTGGTAAAGAGGCTATCTTTCTTCCAGTGAATGTGTCTGGCACCTTTATTAAAGATAAGATGGCTTAGTATGTCTGGAGTTATTTCTGCATCTTGTAATCTGTTCCATTGATCTCCATGTCTTTTTTTTTTTTAATGCCAGTGTCATGCTGTTTTTATCACAGCAGCTTTATAGTATAATTTCAAGTCAGGGATTGTGAATACATGCTGTCTTGCCTTTGTTGCTCACAATTGCCTTTGCTATTCTAGGTCTTTTCTGGTTCCAAATAAATTTTAGGATTGTTTTCTCTAACTCTGTGAGATATGCTATTGGAATTTTGCTCTGAGTTGCATTAAATCTGTATAATAGTTTTGGAAATATTGCCATTTTCACTATATAGGTTCTTCCTATCCAAGAGCAAGGGATGGCTTTCCATTTTCTGATATTCTCTTTTTTCAGGGTACTGTAGTTTTCAATATAGAGGTCATTTACATCCTTTATTAGATCAATTCCTAGGTATTTCATTTTTTTGGATGCTGTTGTGAAATGTGTTGTTTCCCTGATTTCTCTTTCAGAGTTTGTTATTTGTGTACAAGAAGGCTATTGATTTCTGAGTGTTGACTTTGTAACTAGGTACAAACTCAACTACTGAATTTGCTACTCAATTTGCTTATTAAATCTAACAGTTGAGGTGTTCTATGTGGCATATCATGTCATCTGCAAATAATGATTATTTAACTTCTTCCTTTCCTATCATTATTCCTTTTATTTCTTTCTCTTGTCTCTTGCTGTGGTTAAAGTTTCCAACACTATGTTGAATAAGCTTTCAGTTTTTATCCATTTAATATGATGTTGGTTGTTGGTTTGTGATGGATGCCTTTTATCAGATTGAGATAAAGACCATTTATTCTAATTTTCTGCTGTGTTTTTATCATGAATGGGTGCTGGACTTTGTCTAAAGTTTTTTCTGAAAAAAAAAGTTTTTTCTGCATTTATTGAGATGATCATATGATTTTTGTCCTTAGCTCTGTTAATATGGTGTTTTATATTTACCAATTTACATATGCTGAACCGTTCCTGCATGCCTGGGATGAATGCCACTTAGCTATAGAATATAATCTTGCACGTTGTTTGCCAGTATCTTATTGTGGATTTTTGCATCTATGTTCATAGGAAAATTGGCCTGTAATTTTCTTTCTTAGTTGAATCCTTCTCCAACTTTGGTATCAGGGTAATACCTACTTCCAGGAATGAATTTGGGAGTGTTGCTTTTTTTTTCAGTTTCATTAAAGAGATTGAGAAGTAGTGGTTTTAGGTCTTCTCTAAATTTCTTATAGAATTCAGCAGTGAATGTGTCAGGACCTGGGCTTTTCTTTGTTAATAGGTTTTTGGTACAGGCATTGCTGTGCCTCTGAGCTATATCCTTAGCTTAAGCTTCATTTTTATAGCCATGTTACAAAGCAGGAAGGTGGTGGATTTAGCTGCTGCACTGTCAGTGCCTGCCTGGCAAGCATGTGGTCCTGAGTTCAATGCCTGATACCCACCTCCCCCCCCGCAAAAAAAAAAAAATATATATATATAACAAGCAGGAGCCAGACATTAAAGACAGAATATTAATAGTGACTATAAAAAATATTTTCTTTTTTTTTTTTTTTTTGTCTTTTTGAGACAGGGTTCTACTAATGCAGTTCAGCCTAGCCTTGAGCTCACTTTGTAGCCCAGTCTGCTCTCAAACTTGCAGCAATCCTCCTGCCTCAGCCTCTTGAGTGCTGGGATCACAGGCATGTACCACTATGCCCGGTAAAAAAAAGTTTTGATAATAGCAGCATAAGTCTCTCCCTATTTGTCAAAGAAATCTGATGTTCTCTTATTTTAATTATTACAATGGTAAACCAGGCATGGTGGTGCATACCTGCAATCCCAGCCCTGGAAGATCACTGTGAATTTGAGGCAGGGCCTACACTACATAGTGGATTTAAGACCCACCTGCATTACATAGCAAACACTGTCTGCAAAAAAGCAAAAAGAAAAAAATACAACGGCAAAGGAATATGTTACATTTAAAAACCTTGGTTTGCAAGCATAATGGATTCCAGAAACATGCTTATAACCCAAAGTACTTGTATATCAAAGTGAATTTTCCTATGTGAAATAATGGAAAGGCAGATGATTTGTTCTACAACCCAAAAATATTCATAGAAAAATGATTACAATATAGGGAAAAGAAACTCCCAACCTGCTAGGTGCCCAAAATGCAGAATTCATGTTCTCTAAAATTGAGGAAAGAATTCTAGGAACAATGGAGGTTAAGAGTAGAAAAAATTAATTGAGAGAAAAAAAGCTGCTGTCTGACAGGGACAAAAGAGGCCTGGAAAGTGGGTCACCCCTTAATTACATCTTTTGTTTCATTGGTTGGTATTGGTTTATTTAGGATTTTTATATCTTCTTGGTTCAGCTTTGGTAATTCATATGTATCTAGGAATCTGTCCATTTCTTCCGCATTTTCCATCTTATTAGAATACAAATTTTCAAAGGAGGTATAGAAAATGTTCTGTATTTCTGCAGGGTTCGTTGTGATTTCATCCTTTTTATTTCTAACTGCATAAATTTGAGTCTTTACTTCTTTTTTTTATAAAGTTGAATAAGGGTTTAATCCACTGTATATAATCTTTGAAAGAACCAACTCTTTGATTCATTGATTCTTTATTTGTTTTTTTATTCTCCAGTGGGTTAATTTCTACTCTGATCTTTATAATTTTCTCCTTTGTACCAGCTTTTGGCTTAGCCTGCTCTTTTTCTAGAAGTTCAAGATTCACCATTAAGATGATTATTTGTAATTGTTCTGTTTTCCTGATATGGGTATTTATTTCTATAAATTTCCCTCTTAGGACTGCTTTCATTGTGTCCCGTAAGTTTCGGTATGTTGTATTATCATCATTCAAATGTAAAAACCATCTAATTTCTTCTTTTTAAAAATTATTTATATATTAATTATTATTATTATTTATCTTATTTAGTTTCTTTTGTGACCCATTGGTTGTTCAGAGGGGAGCTATTTAATTTCCATGTGTTTATGAAGTTCTTGTGGTTTCTTTTGCCATTGATTTCCAATTTCATTGCACAGTGCTCTGATAATATGCATGAGATAATTTCAACTTCTTTACATTTACTTGCGCGAATTCTATGAGCTAGTGTATGTGTTCTATTTTGGAGAATATTCTGTGTGCAACTGACAATAATGTGTATTCTGATGTTGTGGAGTAGAACACTCTGTAGACATGCACTAAGCCCATTTGTTCAGTTCTCGTATTTCATGGTCTTTTTTTTTTTTTTTTTTTGGTCTAGTCAATCTATCTTTTTGTGACAGTAGAGTATTATGATTCCCCAATAAAGTTGTATTAGGGCTTGTTTGAATTTTCATGTCTGTTAGTATTTGGTTTGTATAGTTAGGTACACTGGTGTTTGTTGCATATGTATTTATCATTGTTGTCTCTTTTTCTTGGATTGTTCCCTTTACAAGAATGTGGTAACATTCTTTGTCTCTCTTCATCAGTTTCAGCTTAAAATTCACTTTCTCTGCAAGTAGAATAGATACTCTTGTGTTTTTCTGGATTTTTATTGCATGGAGTATTGTCTTCCATCCTTTGACTTTGAGTCTATAGATTTCTTTTGTAATTAAATGTGTTTTTATATGCAACATATTATTGGATCTTGCTTCTTGATTCTTTCTGCCAGTTTGTGTCATCTGATTGGTAAATTAAGACCATTAACATTGATGATTATAATTGATATGTGTTGACATCCTTGTTATGTTATTTTCCTATTGTTGGTTCCCCCTCTTATTTTTTTCCCTCTGTCTGTTTGTCTTACCTGGTAGATTTACTTCTGCTGAGGTTCATGGAGTTGTAGTTCTTGTTATCTCTTTTTAGAATGTGCTTCCAAACATTGTGGAGTGCTGGTTTGGTGATTATAAATTTTCTCAAATGTTCTTTGTCATGGAAGTATCTTACTTTTGCATCAGTTTTGAAAAATAGTTTTGTGGGGGATATCAATCTGGTTGAAAGTTGTTTTCCTTTAGAACTTGAAATAATTCACTACAAGTTCTCCTTGACTTCAGAGTTCTTGCTGAGAAGTCAGCTGTGATTCTGATGGGTTTTCCTTTAGAGGTTTCTTTTTCCTTATGGCTTTTAAGATCTTTTTTTGTGTTGAATTTCTGGAATCTTGACTGACTATGATATGCCTGGTTATAATTTTTTTTTATCATGGCTAATTAGAGTTCTACATGCCTCAATTGTCTGCATGTCAAATTCTTTTGTTTTCCAGAGTTTTCTGCCATGATGTATGTAAACATGTTTTTATGTGCTAATTCTTGTGTTTTCATTGACTCCAGTCAATCTTAAGTTATTCTTTTTTGCTTCATCTAGCAGCTGCTGGACTGATTTGTCCTGATCCCTTTCTGCTTTTGAGAAATCTTTCTTTTCATGATCTCTAACTGCAAGCCTGTCTTCGATATCTGAGATCCTGTCCTCACATTGGCTTAACCTGAATACTTTCAATGGAATTTTTATTCTTCTGAATATCTTCTTGAATCTGCCTTATGGATTCCATTTCATTCCTACATTCAGCATTCATGGCTTAAATAATTTTCTCAAGCTCATCTTTTTTGTCTGTATTTGCTCTAGCATCACAAAGCATGGTCTTTATTGTGGATGCTATATGTAGTTATGTGGGCAGTTATTTCTGATTTGAGTTTTTTTGCAGACTTATTCAGTTGCTTTGTTGTTACCACCTCAGAGAGGCCAGGTGGGAGGCTTCTGGGTTGCCCCACCTCATTGCCTTCTCAATTTGCTTTTGGTGAACTGGATGTCAGGAGTTGCATCTTGTTTAAGTGTCTTTTTCTTTTCTTTTCTTTTCTTTTTTCTTTTCTTTTCTTTTCTTCTTTTCTTTTTTCTTTTCTTTTCTTTTCTTAGGTTAATTCTTGGGGTGATGCTTGTGATTTGCCTATTGCAGGTTGCTTTATTGCTAGCATTTAGGACCCTTAGGTAATGACTACTCCTTCAAGGTATCTTCCAGATGTAGCTGGTTTTGGGGTTTTGAGTCTGTTAGAAGATCCAGCCTTTTCAGTTTGTTGGAGATTAGAAGTTGCTACTGGTTTGGCTCAGTCCCTAGTTCTTTGGCACTGTGTCACAGTAGTTTCTGTGACTCTTAGTCAAAGTCATAGGATATCAGGAAGAACAGCTCTTTAGAGCAATTATGTTACTTTTGGCTGTAGTGGTAATAATAGTATCAAATGCAGCCTAAAATATGACAAGCTGAGGTAACCATTAATTTGCCACTTTTAACCATATGAACTAGATTTGTGATTATATAACAAAACCTAAAAACAAACCAGAAAATTATATGCAGTATACAAATGCTTAGTATGTCAGTTTTGCTGCCTGGGGTTAAAATGTAAAATGGATTAAGGAAAAAATAGAGAAGTGTAAGAAAAGGAAAAGATTAGAAATAAGGTTGGAGGACAAAGGGGGATGAAGCTAAGTTTGGGAAACTTGTGCAGAAGATGAGGGAAAGAGAGAAGAAAAACAGAACCACAACCACAAAGAGGCTATAACCCATGTTTATATTCATATAAAAACAAGGTCAAACAATAAAGAAGAAAAAAATGCAAACAAAAAGCAAAAACAAAAAGAAAACCACCAGAACCAAAAACAAAGGAGAGGAAAAAAAAGTCTACTTCTGGGTTTGTTTCTGCTATCACTGGTAGACAATGTGTGGTGACAGAGTCCCTGTTTGTGCCAATCTATCGCAGCAAGCCAGCAGTAGCTTTTAAGTGGGGTAGTGGGTCATCTCAGAAAGCCTGCACTTTCTGGCCGAGAGCAGACTCATTTGGCTGCAGCCTGCTAGATGGGGCTGGCAGCTGCTCTGAGTTCAGCTGGTCTGTCCAAAATGGCTCATGGCCAATTGCTATCTAGCATAGGAGGACTGAAGCCTCAGCACTTACTGCCAGCCAGTGCAGTTTTTCACATCACTGCTGCACTTCTCTGTGGAGGCCTGTGGGGTCACTAGCAGTCACTGTGTCCAGGTTTGAAGCACTCTTCACGGGGGCAGGCCAAGAGTCCAGTTTCAGAGACCACCATCTACCTCCTTCTTCTTCACTGAAGTCTGTCTTTTCATTCTCTTTGTGGGCTTCACTTTGTGCTTCAGATTCTTCCTGAGTCCAGAGGACACACTTCCTTCCTTCTTGTCTTCTTCAGTGTTGCTATAGCCCAGGGTCTAGACAGCAACTCTCCAAGAGGCTCTTTCTCTGCTACCATCTTGGTGCCTCCCAGATTAATATTTTTAATGCTAGCAGACTTGAATCTGTCAGTTAATATAATAAAGTTTTGAAACAGCAATGAAAATGTCACATATAATGACATTTATTGTATGGTGAGAACACGAGTGACATGTAAAGCTCATTTCATTGTTTGAATAATACTGTGACATGGGTCCTGATGTAATATTTTGTATGGGAAGAAATGGAGGTACAGAGAAGTGCTAACATGAAATACTACACTTTGCATTTAATTTTTAAACTTATGAGCTATTCAAACAAATAAACTAAAAACTTTTTGTAAAAGCACAGTGTTAAACATTGTTATTCTCCCAAATTGACATAAAGTATTTATTTGCATCCTCCAAGTATACCTGTTTATGTAACAAGTGATTTAACCTGCATTCTGGAGTTTTTCTGGTATTGTTTTGATACTCAAATAGCTTCTTATGCAATGCTCGTAAAAACTGTTGGCAAAGCATGGATTATTTGCATGGACCATTTTATTCCTTGTGTCATTATGCTTACAGATGAAGCTTACTAGTCAAATTCTGTTTGATTTTTAAAAACTGAGGTAATTTTTAAGAAGTTGCAAAAATCTCAATTCTTTTGTATTAAGGGGAACCGAATGTGACATACGCATCCAGCTTCCTGTAGTGTCAAAACAACATTGCAAAATTGAAGTCAGTAAACAGGAGGTAAGTGGGTTTGGGGATGTTGATTTTTAAAATGTGTTGATTCACTTTTTATCTATTTTATGAGTTATATATTTTCCTGTTCTTTCTACATGTAGGCAGTATTGCATAATTTCAGTACCACAAATCCAACACAAGTAAATGGGTCTGCTATTGATGAACCTGTACCACTAAGACATGGGGATATAATAACTATAATTGATCGCTCTTTCAGGTAGGTAAAAACTAATTGTGCTAATAATAAATAGGTGTTCTAAATAACCATAAACTAGTACCACAATTCACTTGTAATCCTTTTTAATGTTGAACATCAAAGTGTTTCAAGCTTTCATTTGCAACACTGCTCATCTAAAGATATATGGATCTAGAAGTGACAGAGGGGGCGCAAGTGTGATAGAATTCAAGGATTCAGAGTACATAACTAGGTGGAAGAAAGGTGAGCTGGACCTAAAAGAGGCTGTTGTTTTCTTGTGAATGAATGTTCTGAAACTACATGGATTTTAGTTTCTAGTTTTAAGCAAAATATATCCACAGAGAAAGTTACAAAACAAGGTAACAGATCAATTTAACATGACCTGAATGCCCTCGTGATTGATAACTACCTGTTATGGACTGAATTGTACTCTCCAAAAATTTGTATTTTGAATTCATAATCCCTAGTAACTTAGGTTGTGTGTTTGAGAGAGACACCTAAAAGAACAATTAGGTTAATCAGAGACTATCAAAGTGGGCCCTAATCCTATTACTGGTGTCATTTTAATGAGATTAAGACAGAGACCGGGGAAGCAGCATACAAAGGGAAAGTAATGTGAAAGGGCTGGCAGAGGAAGCCAGTCCATTGGATACCTTGGCGTTCCAGCCTCCACCATTGTGAGCTGTACTATTCTGTTATGTGATACAACACCCATGCAATAAGGGAAATTTCCAGAAATTTTTTTCATAATGTTTATAATTATTACTTTCTCATCAAGAAAGCCACTGTAGTAGTTATAAAATGTAGAAGTCTATCTTTAGAAATCTAGTAACTGAAGTAATATTTTGCACGTTTGTATCCGATTATTGCTCTTAAGTCTATGAGATCATAGCATGTTGGGTGTCTTCGTATACATAAAAATGTGTAAGATTATTTATTATTATTTATTCATTCTTGATAGACATTGGAGTGATTTCCAGCTTTTGAAATATGTCAACATTTTCTGATCAGATATTGTGGGGTTTTTACTAATCTCCTGTGTATTTGAAAACATTGTACATTCTATGAGTAGGAGATGCATTGTACCATCTGTATATCCATTAGACTCAAATCTTCTTTAGTTATTATTCCCCTGCTTGTTAGTCTCCCTCTTTTAGTTCTTACTAGCTTTTGCTTTATACATTTTGAAGCTGTACTCTGGCATATAAATTTAGAATTATATCCTCCTGGAAATAATTCTAAATTTACATAGAACTTCGTGTCATTAGAATTCTATACATAGAACTTTTTGTCATTTAGAAGTGTACTCTACCTTTAGTAATATTTTAGTAATAATATTTTCTTTAAATGCTAAATATAGCTAAGATATATATATATACATATATATATATATATACACACATATATACTTTTTTTTGGTACTGGGGATTGAACTTGCAACCTCACGCTTGTCAGGCAGGTGCTTGTACTGCTGAATTGAATCCCTGGCTAGAGCTAAGTTTTTTAAATTTATGTTTGCATAACACAAATGTTTGTACTCACTTAATCTCAACTTTTCATAATTCTTAAATAGTTGAGACTGTCTGTTGGAACCTTTTGTCAGATGACTTGTTTTTAATTGGAATATCTTCTTGATGGATTGACTTTTATAATATTTTAAAATGTCCCTGTCTCCATAAACAATTTTGAGGACATTTTTATAGCATAGACTTTTAAGCAGGAAATACTTGGTGTTGGAAGGAGACCAGAATGATTTCCCAGAAATGAAATACTGTTCAAATAGAAATCAACTGAGATGATTAAAGATCCCCAGCAAGTTTTTAGTGTAAAACACTTTTCCAATATGTTTATTTATTTCTATCTGTGAGATAATATTCAGAAACAAAGGCTGAAATTTTTTCCTTAGATAAACCTAAATATCCAGACTTTAGCCACGAGCCACAAATCCTTAATCTGAACCTCTGTCCTCATTTCATTCACTACAGGTATGAAAATGAAAGTTATCAGAATAGAAGCAAGTCACCTGAACTTCCAGAAAAAATACGTGAACAGGTGAGGGAAAATAATTCAGATTTGGGCTCTGGTTCTTTTTTTGATGATAGGAAATCATTTTTATGTACTTTGACAAATGATTTCTTACTGTACATCATCGGCAAAAGAAGACGACCTCCTAGGTATAGTAGAAAAATATGATTAAGGTGTGGAAAACAAGTTGAGCTTAGACATAATAAAATAATCTAAAATAACATTTCTTCTTTGTTTTTCACAATGAGTACTAAATTGGGCTTATACTTTTGCCCCAAAAGTGTCTTACAGTGTGTCTGATTTTTAGAATCCTATAGTTAGGACAATTTTAACACATGGTAATAAAATTTGGGAACTGTGTTATCTCGTGGTTTATTTGAGCTCCCACTCATTACATCCATCTTTGTGTGTCTAGAATAATCACACAGTGAAAATTTTAAATACCAAAGATTCTTTCCAGTTTTGACAGATGAAAATGGAATTGAGTTCCTAGGCATTGTTCATTACTGGTTATATTAGCATAGAACAGCTGTGCCAATGGTATAGCTTATTAGAATGCAACGAGGAGATTTACTAAAATGCAGTGGTTTTAAGATAAGTCCTAAGAATTTTCATCTTTCCTACTTTTTTAGGCTATCACTCAAGCTAGTCTTATATGAACTATTGTGAATTCCTTAGCTTGGGAGACTTTATGTACATCTACAATTATCAATAGATACTTCATTTCAAAGTCTATAGTGTTAAATGTGACTCCTTACCTAGAGGAGCAGCTATAATGTTTTGAGTCTGGTACTCATCAGCTCCTATGGTGCAAACGATTTTTCCCATACACTAGACATCATTTAGCTTGTTAGTGGGTGTGAGTGAATAAGGAGAAGTTTGGTCTCTGTTTAATTACAGAACTGGGTTAGTCATGTGTCTCTCACTTGGTCTATGAATTGTCTGTCTTGTTATTGATCTGTAATATAGCGCAGTAAAATTGAGTTTGGAGAAACTGTTTCAGTAATTTGACAGGGGTTTTATGGCTATGTAATCACAGAAAAATATTATATTATACATGTTTTAAGTTTTATTTTCTTTAGTCATAAGATTCTTGGTCTGCTTCAGTTGGGAAATAAAAGCTCTTTTTTCATATGGATAACTTTAGAAATAATATGTTAAATATCAATAAATTTGAAGTGAATTAAATGAAAAAATTAAATTCTTTGATTTTGGTAATAGCTTTTCCTAGTAATCCAAGTGATATACTTTTCCTCCTTTGGAACAGCAGACTTTTATATGTTATTTGTTAGCTCCTCCCTCCAAAAAATCCCATACAGAGAAAGCATAGATGAGGGCCAGACAGGAGTGCTGGGTCTGGTTTGCAGGCATGTATGGATGTGCTGCTTCTGTCTGCCAGCCAGGAGGACACAGGTGCTAGATGGAGCCTCAATTCATCAACAGGTCTTGGGTCCATTTCTGATTAAACTAATGACTATGTCAGTAGTTTTTCCTATGGCAGGTTAACAGGTTAAGTGATATTTAACTTTAGCTTTAATTCTTCATGTAATGGTGGGAGATAAGTAATTTAAAGAAAGTCATAATAGCTCTCTGGGGTTTCAGTTGAGGTATATTAAGGCTGGAATTTGTTTTCTATTACAGTACTTTTTTTGAAGTTCACTAAGATGTGCTTGTGTCCTTACCATTAAATCCCAAATGACTTGGGCTCATATCTCGAAGGCTTTAAAAATCACATAGGAGCCATTTTGCAAAGAGGATAATGAATAAGAAGATTATTTTCATTGTTAGGCTCACTAGCATTTCAGAAGGCCCTTAAATTGCTGTTCATATTTTCCTAATTTACAGAAACCTGCACGGCGTGCCTCAAGAGCAAGCTTCTCTGCTGACCCTGGTTTGTAATGGCTGGGCTCTGTTCTGGGATCCTTTTGATCAGATCACTTTCACAATGACAAGGGACAAAGAGGCATAAGTGTGAAATGCCCTCTTCCAGAATAAAAGACAACTGTGGCATTTAACATGTCAAATATAGGCAGATAACTCAGTTAACTTCTCCTAGTAATTGATGAGGTACTCTGTTCAAGACAGAGTCTAAGTGTACATAAGTTACCTTTTCAGTTGTAATTTTTTTTTAATTATTATTTTTTTTTTTTTGGTGCCAGGGATTGAACTCACGACTTTGCACTTGCCAGGCAGGTGCTCGTGCCACTGTTCAGTTGTAAATTTAATTCAAGTAGTTTGATAGCATATATTTTCTCATCACTAGTTATTAGAGGATATACTGTGATTTATTATTTATTTGGGAGTGAAATAACTATTGTAGGATTTACAAACTTTAAGCATTGTGTAATTTGCAGACTAAGTGAAAATTCAGGTTGTAAGGCAGTTCGAAACAATTAAGATTCTGAGTTCCACAAATGTTAATCACTGAGAAAAATGTTTAACTTTCTGTTTCTTATTTCATAATTTGTTGCAAAGATGAGAAAGATCGAGATTCCAAAGCTCATTCCAGCATCGCTGAAGGAAATGCCTCAGGAAAGTCTCGGGCACATGTCAAGGAACTCAGACAGGACAGTACTACCTCAGATGGCTCAAAGGACAGTGCTGCCCAGGAATCACTCAAGTTTACTTCTTCAGGTGATTCAAGAGATAGTAGCAAGGATGCAAGAGATCCCACCACTGGGGATTTTAACGAAGAGTCCAGGGTAACTTTAGGGGACTGCCATGGAGAACAGAATCCTGTTACCACTACACAGGTTCTTGACAATGGCAAAAATGAATCTCCTTTTAAGAAGCTCTATCAATCAATGAAGGCAGAGTTAAGTGTAAAATCACAAAGACACAATGTTCTACAGTATCGTAGAAAATCAGAATCGCTCACTGCTTACCCAGCAGAAAAAGAAGAGAGTGCTGATTCTTCACAGAAGGAGGCTCAGCTATTGGCATCAAGTAAATCAAGACCCAAGTCCAATAGAAGCAGCCGCATTAGTGGTGCTTCTTCACCTGCACCAGGAATGAATCGGGCTGGGGAGAACAAAAGTGATCCAGAGCCTATTCCGACTTCCAAAGAAGATATATGTTGTAATACTTCACTCTCTCAAGTGCCTCAAGTACAGACCCCTGTGCGACATTCCCCACAAAGATCTTCACAGAAACGTAAGAGTGAAGACCTGCGTGTTACTGACAGAGAAGAGCCTGCAAATCTGGGTAAGAGGGAAGGCCACAAGGTACTTGATGAAAAAAATTACTCCTAGGAAGCTTTTGACTAGAAATCAAACACCAAATCAAGCTGAGGGTGCTGGTGACCCTGACAATAAACCAGGGAATCTCTCTTCTAAAAAGAGGAGGAGTAATCCTATCAATGTGAATGTGTGGCACAAAGAAATTCAACATTATCCTCTTATAACTCAGTGCTTTGCTCAGGTTGCAAGAAAGTTTCAAAATGATTCCCTCAACAAGCCTGAGAAAGTAGACATGACACCTGGACAGATCTGCTCTGGGCTACCTGATCTTAGTTCAGTTAATTTTGGCAACTTTGGTGATTCTGTTAATAAGTTTTAAGTATAAATCTATTTTCCCTAAATGATTAACACCTACTTTATATACAGATAAGAGACCTTTATTCAATCAATGTTGATGAACTTTGTGGCAAATAATTTGCTAAGCATTTAGAGTAAAAGAGACATGTTCATGTTTCAGCTAAGAGATGAATGTTAAAGACCCATAAATTAAAGCAAGGACCAATAGAGGAAAGAGGTACAGGTTGTGAGATAAGCATGATGTGGGAGGTCATCCTTAAACATTTGGTCCACCATTCTATCACAAAACAGGAAGAAAAATAATCATTTCTATTTGTGGTTTAATTCTGACCCAGAATATACCATGAAAGTTTGGTTGTTTAGAATAAATCACTAGAAATCTCTTGAGTATCATTGAACATAGTGCTAGCCATCACATATTTGTACTCCACTCTGTTCTTAGAACTTAAAAATGGGACTGGGGATTTAGCTCAGTGGCACAAGCACCTGCCTGGCAAGTGCAAGGTCATGAGTTTGATCCCTGGTACAAAAAAGAAAAGAAAAGAACCTCCTAAAAGTACTTTTTTATAATCACTGCTCTAGACGCAGAGGCTCTATGCCATTAAGTTCTTTCCTTTTTTTTTTTTTTTTTTTGTGGTATTGGTGATCGAACTCAGCCTTGCGCTTGCCAGGCAGGCACTTATACCACTGAGCTAAATCCCTAACCCTGCCATTAAGTTTTACATATTTCATAGACATTAGCACTGAATGGCTATTGCAGTAGGAGTGTCCACAAAGAATTTACTATTTATGGCCTGTTGCAAACAAGAAACTGATAACATGACATGACCATTACTGTGGGCATGGGAGCCCTGTCCATCTTCTTGTACACTTCAGGGTCAGGCTATAGAAAGGAAAGGTTTTCAGGCATTGGGATGCAGTCCTCTTCATACCAGGGCCCAGTTTCTACAGGTGGCCTGTGATTGTGCATGTAGAGGAAATATGACTGACTATAAAATGTGTGACCTGTGCTTGTCATCAGAGTGTTCCATTGAGTTTCACATCAAGGAAGTCTCACCTGGCCAAAGGGTTTATTTATGTTCAGCAAGTTGTATGATAGGGGCTAGGTCACAAAATGATCATCACCATTGCTTAGAGAAGTTTTCACAGCTCATGCATTCTATTTGCTAGGCAGGTCTGTATCAAACCCAAGTATGTTTTTTAGAAAGTTCTTTCATGTCACTGCTAAAAGCATGTCTCCATTATGTCCCATTGCTCCAGATTGCCTACTGCTGCTACCGACTGATCCTTTGCTTACACTACATCCAGTTGTAATTTTTCAATATTTGAAGGGAATCTCTGTCCAGTCCAGATAGAACTTCATGTCTTAGTGGTATCTCTGAGATCTCTCAAGTCCCGTGACAGTTTTGGGTTTACAATATTAATGAAATATTTTTGCCCTAGAATATTTAAACTGCGGTGGGAGGCCAGACCAAACTGCTGAGAGGTGGGACCAAACTGTGTTTACCTTGAGGTCACATCCTCTTCCCTTGTGACCACTTCCTTTCCCAGTGGTGCAAAAAGAGTCCCAATCAGTAACTTGTGCATCATCAATGCCCGCCCTAAGCACCACCCCCAGTTATGTGCCTATTGTATGCCACATGTTCTAGTCAGAGGTGACTAAGCCGTCTTTGGTCAGGCACCTCTCCACATCCTTGGAATAAAGGTCATTTTTATCTCATATTTTCAGTTTCATCCCGCCAAAAACTCTATCAATTACAAAAGAACAAAGGTGTCAAATTTCAACAGATTCTTAATACTAGTTTGAAATCAAGTGTTGATGTGGTTTTTGCATTGCTTGTTTCATGTTTGTCTTCTTTACTTTAGATAAGAATGAGGATGTGTCTTTGAAGAGAAGGCGCGTGTCCTTTGGTGGTCACCTAAAACCTGAATTATTTGATGAAAACTTGCCTCCTAATACACCTCTCAAAAGAGGAGAAACACCCGCCAAAAGGAAGTCTCTTGGAACTCATACTCCAGCTGTTCTAAAAAAAATCATCAAGGTAAACTTGAGATTAGTATTCTCTTCATACCTAGTGGCTCACAAAGCTGGTACATGTTCCTTCCAAAGTCCTGAAAAATACAATTACAGTAAAGACCTTTGTTTTTCTAATAAATAACTTTGTTTAAACTCTAAAATAATAGTTTACTTATATGAGTGCTGGAAAGCAACATCGGAGCTCCCAACTGTGGCTCTAAGGTGGCTGAGCAGGAGGTAGGTAGAGTGCCCGGACCTTTCACATGAATGCAGGGTACCCCGAAATGTATAGCTTGCTATAGGGCCTCAGAACCACTGTGGGTCACACTAAAAATGACCGGTCAGATCTGGATACACTGCCACATATATCTGCAGAAGCATTTTTCTTTTGTTTTAGGATTATAAGGGTATAAGAAGGTATTTAACTGATAAGGAAAATCCTTGATGGTAAAATTTCTCTTTTGCACAATCAGCTTTTTAAATCTTTTAATCATCTGTTAGTTCATTGCCCTTCCTTGTTTTTTCAGTCCCTGGAAAGATATGGCCACATATCTTTGACAGAGATTTCACAGGCTTTTTCTGTTAGTACCAAGAGGGCTGGGAAGACACAAGCTTTACCTTGTCTGAGGAAAGTAAGCAGCTCTCCTTCCATGCAGATGCAGGGCTGGGTGACAGTAGCTAGTGTTGGTCAGAGCTCTCTTCTTATCTCATTGGACAAGATGTTTTCTGCATCTTCCCCCTTCAGATAATTCATTTCATATTTGCTGACTGCTTTTTCTCCCTTTCTCTTTTCTTTAGCGAGCTCACCTCTACCTTAAAATTTAACCTCTATCTTAACTTTGAAAGATAGTAACTTGAACACTCAGTGCTTCAAGACTTAAACAGCTAAGATTCTTTGAATAGATTTTTAATAAGCATTAAGAGCTGTTATATCCTTGACAAGGTTTCTCATTTGCATTTCTGTCATGTCAGGAGCAGCCTCAGGCGTCAGAAAAAGAATCTTCGGAAATCTGTTTGGAAGTGAAAGCACAGAAAGTACCCTTAGACGCTGTAGCTCCTGGTCACAGAGTAACTCCTCCAAGGACAAATGATCAAAGGCGAAGGTCGCTCAAGGCCTGCACTGCCTCTGCTGATGGGAAATCTCCACATGAGCCAGACATGCCTAAGAAAGCAGGGAGGAAGAGTGGCCACTTGCCTTCAAAGAGAGCATCCATTAGTCGAAGTCAGCATGACATTTTACAGATGATTTCTTCCAAAAGAAGGAGTGGTGCTTCTGAAGCCAATCTAATTGGTGAGTGTTGTATTGACTAATGTATTTTAAGGTTAGTTTTCTCAGTAATGCTATTTTTGAAAAGTTTCACTGTCTTTTCTCTTTGACAGTGGCAAGATCGTGGGCAGATGTGGTAAAACTTGGTGTAAAACAAATGCAAACAAAGGTTGTGAAGCGTGCCCCTCCGAGACAGATGCACAAAAGACAAAGAAAACCTAATACTCCAAAGGTATGAGGTTGCAATAAAAATCACTTATTATACATATGGATATTAAGTTTGCTTTAAATGTATGTTTATGTTTTGATGTTTTATCTCTGATTTTTTCTGTAGAAGCCTTTGGACAGTGTTCACAATCCGTTTAGCACAGGTCATGCAAATTCCCCTTGTACTATAGTAATAAGGAAAGTGCAAACTGAAAAAGTAAATGTAGCTTCTCAGCCCTACAGAATGCTGAACAACTTTGTTTTGAACCAGAAAATGGACTATAATGAAGATCTCTCAGGTAAAAGCAGCCTGAGCATCTGTAAATCATAATCCTAGTTGTGTTTCTGGTGTTTGTTTGTCTTTGTCTATCTGTTGTGAGTACAATTACATAGTAAGTAATGGAGGCAGTTTTCTGGGGTCATAGTGTTCAAGGAAGGTCAAGCTAGTTGATACAAGCACAGATCTCTGGATCGTATCCTGTGAACAGAAGTTATGAAAATGTCAGATATGCTTTTCTGGAGAACAGTGTAGATGTAGAAAACTAGAAAGTGTTTTAAAGTAGAGAGTACCATGTGCTTTTTATAACTGCTTTCTTTGTACTAATGGTTCTAGAGGTGCATGGATCAGCTGCATTTATAGCAATATTGTGCTTCAATTTTACTTTCAAGGTGACTTGACTATATTCTTCAAAGAAAGCACTATGAAATGAAGATTTTTTTTAAACCTTAAGCCATTATGCAAATATTTCTAGTTCATTTCTACTCTCAACAAAAGTGTAACTTCACTTGCTTTGAGATTACAACCATGACAAGAACCAGAATCTATGTTTCATCTTATATAATATGCACAGTGGTTTATACTGTTCTATTAGGGAGGGTGGTAGGATTTCAGTTCAGTAGGGAGAAGCTTATTTCCTGGCTAAGTAGGAGTTGGAAGCATTATTAAAGTTCTCAGTATAAAGTATGCAAAGTACTTTCTAATAAGAGTCATGTTTGGATTACTTCATTTATCTTTAAAAAGAACGACAAAACAAATGAAAAAGCAGATGAATGTGTATGTATATGCTTATAAATTATGAGATGTATGAATGTATAAATACATATGTTATAGAATGTTAAAAACAAACCCTCAAAAATACTTTTAAGATAAAATAAGATTTTAAATACTTAGTACCTGGGACAATGCATTAGCTCAAGTATTTCGTCTATTAAGACATTTGCCTGGAGTAAATAATTTTTGCTTCTTGCTTCATGTGAGTAACTTCCATTTAAAAACATCAGTAACTGCTGGAAACTAAACTCAGTATTTTCAGTAGGGCTGGAAGGTAGAGGGAATCTTTAAACGACTTGACTGATTTGGGTGGGGGCCTCAGAGCAGATTTCTCAGACATATTCAGTTATGCCAGATTAAGAACATTTTTAACCACTGGTACCTGCCTGAAAAGGAAAATGGGTGAATATGTATTTTTCAGCGAGCTAGATCTTCCACATGAAGTGCTATAGTTTTATTTTTTGAGATTCTGTTAGTTTTGCTTGCTTAGTGTTAAAATGGAATGGATTTTTAAGTACATATATTGAATATTTTATTTAAAGATATAACATATTACTTGACAACACTGAACCACATTCTGTCATTTTCTGAAATACAGGAGCATGTCATTTACATATAAATTTGAGAACCAAGGAGCCCCAGGACTTTTAGAAGAAGGCATGAGTGCTCTCAGGTCCTGGGTACCTGGAGGGAATACCTTGATGAGAAGTTTCTATCCTGGCAGAGCTTATGTTTAAAACTAGTTCACAAGGCCACAAATGTAAACTAACTTCATTTGATTTCCTTTCCAGTAAGATAGGATAAAAGCGAAGTCTTAATACACTTCTTTTTTGCATTCTTTTCTTTAAAAAAAAGTATATTATTAATAAAATCACTCTTTATGAGATGTTAGGTACCAGAAAACGTAGGGATTTATCTGGGTTTATTGCCTATCATTTAGTTTGTTATATGTGATGTCTGGGATAGCTGTGAATGTAAGTAATATCTTTCAAATCTTTTCCTTTATCAGGGCTAACAGAAATTTTTAAAACTCCAGTGAAGGAGAAGCCACAAATGATGAGCACATGTTCTGCCATGCTCTCCAATTCAGAAAATTTATCTGGAAAACGGCCTAAAGTAATTAGTTTAGAAGAAGAATCTCTGCCAATCTCTTCCACAAATTTAGGTTGGTTTATTTATTTTCTGGCCCTGTTACTCTTTTGGATAGGAATTTACAGATCGTATTATTACTTTACACCCAATATTGTATTATATTATTTTTCTACAATACATATTCTTGATAAATGCCATTTCTGTCTTTTCTTGTGTGTTATTTAAGTAAGCATTCTTATCAGTGTTTGAACTGCTTTATATTCATTTACATGCATGGTCAGTTAATAATTTCAAATGGGCTGGGGATTTAGCTCAGCAGCATAAGTGCCTGCCTTGCATGTGCGCAGTCATGAGTTTGATCCCCAGTACTGATAAAAAAATTTTTTTTTTCAAATGATATTGCCACATTTTTACTTTCCTATAAGTAACGATATAGAAGAAAAGTAAATTTGTCTCATACTTACCTTATAAATCACTCAAATTCAATTATTGCAAATTACAAAAGAAATAGATACTAATTTGTGTGTTGTCTCATTATTGTCCCTAATCTTGGGAGTGGAAGCAAGGCCCAAGGTGAGTGTGAGACGAGAGATAGGAGTTTATCGTAGTGTCTTGTGTGCACATGCTTGCTGTAGTTAAAAAGTATGTATTTCCTGTGTAATATGGAGCCTGAGCATATACAGTAAAAAATAGAAAGATTCATTTGTTTCTTATATTTGAAGAAAACAATGCCTCTATTCAAAGCAAGGGCACAGGGTATGATACCTTTCAAAGACATTCTTAGGAATATTTTTTCTTTAAGTAATCATTGTAGGTCTTAACAATACTTAATGATGATTCTACTCTGTTGTAGTTTGTGTCTGGATGTCCCCTCAAAGCCTCATGTGATCATACTGAGGCTTTTTAGAGTTGGCTGAATCTAGATGTGTGATGCTGGGATTCAGTGTGTGATGCTGAGTTCCAGGGTGTGTCATTACTAAATGATATGGCTTGGCATAGTTCTGGGAGTGGATAAGGGGAAGACTCTCCCTAGGTATGAGTGCTACCTGCCCCAAGGGCAGGTAGCCTGTATAGAATATGCGATTAAAAGAGAGATGCTGTAGTCACTTGCTGCTTGCTCTTTTTGCTGCCTTCAGCAAAACTATTTCTACAATACATATTCTTGATAAATGCCATTTCTATCTTGAACTATTTCTCTTCTGTGTTGCCTCTCTGCCCTGCTACCCTACCTTACAGCAGGCCAACTATGAACCGAAACCTCTACAAACTGAGCTACCTAAACCTCTCCTTTAACTATGGGTATCAGACAGTTTGTCTCAGCAACAAAATACCTTTGGATATCAGATATTTTGTCTCGGCAACAAAAGTACCTTAGACATATTTTATCACCAAAAACATTATACTTAACAAATGGCTCATAAATAAGACTGATTTATGGCTAAATCAGTAACATCATGTTCTTAGTAAATAAGAATCCAAAATACTGGTTTTTAGATTGTATTTCATGATAATAAAAAACTAAGTTAACATAACCTAGTGGATGTAATACATTTACTTTATGTATTATTTCTTGCAGGAGAAAATGTGTACTCTAGTGATCAGAATGCAGCAAAGGAATCATCTGATAAATGTTTTGCAAGCCCTGTGTTAAGAAAGAAGTGTATAAAAGAAGATGAAAAGATAGTAAAAACTCCTAGAAATATCCATAAAATTACTAATTTTGAGATTAAAATTCTAGATTCTGCAACAGAGCCTCTGAAGACAGTATGTAGTACAAATAAGTTAAGAGTATCTGTGGAGTTCCCCAAAATGCAGATGCTACCTATAGAAAGTAAGAGTGAAGAAACAGAAGCAGGCATTACTGAGACCATCACAGGAAAAAGCCTGAGGAAGACTCCACAAAAAAAGGAAAAAGAGAGGAAGACACCACAGAAGAAGGAAAAAGAAAGAGAGATAAAGGACAGTGAAATATCCTTAGAAACATTTAAGGAAAATGTGGAATCAAATGAAAATTCTGGAATGATAACAACTTCAAGGAGATCCAGAAGTAGGGAAAGGAGATCAAAAAGTGGAGGAAAGAAGTATGAATCAACAGGTGACAAGACAGTTCTCAAGAGAACACCAGGAGGAGAACCCACAGAAAATATATCAGGTACCCAAACACCTCTGCAAAGAACAGATTGTACCAAGGAATCAGCAAATGAGGCAGTGACAGCTACCAAAATGCCCTGCAAATCTTCACAACCAGAACCAATCCACTCCCCAACAAACAGAAAGAGACAGCTCAAGACACCTCTGGGAAAAATGGATGTGAAAGAAGAGGTGCCTTCACGGAGGAAGGTCTCACAAATATCAGAGGAATACATACACATAGTAGATTATGATAAAAGTATGGAAGTGTTTCAGGAAACTCCAAAGCAGAAATTGGACTCAGCAATATACACAACAGGAATGAAGAGGTGGCCAAGAACTCCTAAAAAAAACCAATCTCTGGAAGACCTAGCAGGCATCAAAGAGTTATTCCAAACACAAGAAAGCATAGATGAGCCTACAAGTGAGTACAAAGCTAAAGTGCCCTGCAGTATTCCACATACAGAAGAAATGGATACCCCAAGAAGAAAAAAAACATTGCCCAACACACCCCGGAGGAAAGTGGATGTAAAAGAGGACAGAATAATGCATAACCAAAAAGCAACAGAAGGTGAAGACAAAGGCATCAAAGCTTTCAAAGAATCTGCACAGCAGACACTAGACCTAGCAACAAACATATCTGGCAGCAAGAGATGGCCAAGAACACCTAAGGCAAAGGCCCAGTCCTTCGAAGACCTGACTGACCTCCAAGGGCTCTTCCAAACACCGAGCCATGTCAAGAACTCAATTATTGAGCAAGAAACACCCAAAACACCCCTTGGGTCTTCACAGTCAGGTCCAATAGATATTTCAGCAACCTCAAAGAGACGTTCTAAGATGAAAGTGAAGAAAACAGATGACAAAGAAGAGCTCCCAACACCGAGGAAACTAACACAGTCACCAGGTAGAGCCATGCACACACTTACAGCACCAGTTGAGGAGAAGAAAGTGATCAGAGCATCTGTGCGAACTCCAAAACAGAAACTGGACCTGACTGAAACTTTGACTGAACTTGAAAGACCAGCACAAACTACTAAGACAAAGACCCAAACTATAGAACACCTGGCTGGCTTCCAAGACCTCTTCCAAACACCAAACCATGCTAAGGACTCAGTTACTGAACAAGAAATCCCCAAAACATCCCGTAGATCTTCACAGCCAAGACCAGTGGATACTTCCACAACCTCAAAGAGACGTTCTACAATAAGTCTGGGGAAGACAGATGGGAAAGAAGAGCACTCAACATCCAGAAAACTAACACAGTCACCAGACAAAGCCATGCACACACCTACAGCACCAGTTCAGGTGAAGGAAAGCATCAGAGCATCTATACAAACTCCAAAACAGAAACTGGACCTGACTGAAACTTCAACAGAACTTAAGAGATCAGCACGAACTTCTAAGACAAAGACCCAGCCCATAGAAGACCTGGCTGGCTTCCAAGACCTCTTCCAAACACCAAACCATGCTAAGGACACAGTGACTGAACAAGAAATCCCTAAAACATCCCGTAGATCTTCACAGCCAAGACCAATGGATACTTCAACAACCTCAAAGAGACGTTCTACAGTAAGTCTGGGGAAGACAGATGGGAAAGAAGAGCACTCAACACCCAGAAAACTAACACAGTCGCCAGACAGAGCCATGCACACACCTACAGCACCAGTTCAGGTGAAGGAAAGCAACAGAGCATCTATACAAACTCCAAAACAGAAACTGGACCTGACAGAAGCTTCAACTGAACTTAAGAGACCAGCACGAACTTCTAA
>PVJX010023540.1:0-29142 GCA_004027295.1 Dolichotis patagonum | reverse complement strand
ACTGAGGATTACAGATTACTGCAGCATGCTGGAGCAGACTTCCAGTCCCTGTGAACCTCATCCTGGGTTCCTGAATGACTGCTGGTCACTGAGCACAGACTCCTCGTGGCTTCAGATATGGTGCCCGTGTGTTAGCAGGTGGTTGTGGGCAGTCTCCCAGTTCCTCCAGGCCTCACTGAGGGGTCCTGGATGACTGTAAGTCACTGGGAACAGACTCCTGGTCCCCGTGGGCCTCGGAGATGGTTCCCAGGTGTGGACAGGTTGCTGGGAGTGGGATCTCAGCCCCCACAGACCTCACTGAGCACTCCTGAATAACTTCAGGTTACTGAGGTTTCCTGGATCACTGCAGGCTGCTGGGCACAGATTCCTGGTCCCTGTGGGCCTCAGAGATGGTTCCTGGCTGTGGGCAGGTTGCTGGGGACAGACTCGTGGTCCCCAGAGGCCTCAACATAGTTCCTGGGTGTGGGTGTGTCAGCGGGTATAGCTTCCCAGTACCCACAAGCCTCACCTAAGATTCCTGGATGTGAGTAGGTCACTGGGTGCAGCTTGCTAGGCTGTGAGGGCCTCACTGTGCTATGCCACAAATTAGCTGCATTACAACTTTTTGCACCATTTAAAAAATGTTTTCCTTAAGGAATTATAGTATGATATATCCAGTCTGCTAAATCAATGCCTTTCTTTGCATTATTGTAATCAAAGACCTCCTGAGAAGCAGTACAAGCTGCCTGATGGACAGTTATGCATGTAACTGGTGGTTCAATCAAACGCAAATCAGTTGCCTAACAGCAAGATCTTTAAATTATGACCCCATCATAAATGTGTTAACCACGGAGAAGAGATCTCTCATTATAGGATGAACACTGAGACAAATCAAATAACTGACCTATTAGTGACCTACAGTAAACATCTACCAAATGAGACAACATTACCTGTATTAGAATAGCATAATATTCACCAGTAATAGCATACAGTTAACTAGCTAGCTAAAGAGTCATCAAGTTTATTAGTTATACCAGTAAAGTTAGAGGGGTTAAGGGATAGGGAAATGAAAAGAGCAAAATCTGAAATGGTAATCAGTAGAATATGTAAAGGAGGAGGGAAAAGAGAGGTGGGGCTCTTATTGAGGAGTAAATAGTTAATAGTTACGGTTAAAAATCACAGGAAAGAATAAGCAAGAAAAAGAAGACAGAAGATAGCAGAAAAAGTAAATAGAGAAAAGAAGAAGAGAAAAATATGTTGAAAGGGAGAAAGAGAATAGATGATAAAAGAAAAGAGAAAACGCCCTGAGCCTCCCAAATGATGATGAAGGAAAGATAAATATAATCAAAAATAGAAAAATTAGAAAAAGATTGAGTCAAAGTAAATATTCCTGTATTACTGAATAAGTGGTTTCTTTCCAAGATCTGTAATCTTGAGATCTAGCCAGACCCAATTTTCTATGCCCAGTTTTAAAACCCATGGGCTTTTGATCTGAGACCCCTCTATTAGATTCTCCCCAAATTGTGGTTACCCTTCAAACCAAGGTATGTCCTTGTTCTTGTTGATAGGTAGGAAATGTGAACAGCCTGCCGTTCTCTGCTGGATGTAGGTCATGGGCCAGAGGTTCTAGTGGGCTGCTGGGATTAATGTCTGCAGTCATGAAGTCTGATTTCTCTTTTCCCTCCTTAGACATTGTTGTTATCCAAGACTAGGCCAGTCGGTTAGTCCTCACCTCTGCTCACCTAAGTCATGGAGAAACAAAATGTAGAATCAGGTTGGAGTCTGTAAGTGGTCATGCCTTTGCTCAGAGGGTGTCACACATTCAGTATGGACCTGCCTGCTCACTTGGGAGCAGTGCCAACTTGCCTTTTACCTGATTGCAGATAAACTATTCAGGAATGAATGGTAGCTCTGTGAGCGATAGGCTCCCTCTTTCTTATTGTTTAGTCACTCTCACCACATAGATACAACCTCATGGTCCTAAATAGCTACTCCAAATCCAACTGTCAGTTGGGATTCCAGTCAGCAGAAAGGGAGAAGTGTGTGGAAGCACACATTCCTTTCCTTTAATGGAAGCTTCCTAAGTAAAATTGTATGTAACCCTTCCACTGAAAGCTTCTTGGGAAAATAATTGTGAAAACTGTCAAAGCTCTGTCTTAAATATAGCTTCCAGTCACAGGTGGTTTTTCAAATAATTTTTACTAAACCAATAAAAGACAAGTAATTGCTGTAGTAAGTAACTCCTTCAGAGCACAAAAAGGCAAACAAATCTTTCCATATTATATAAAATCACGTAAGTTCATATCAAAAGTAAGGATAACTCAAAAACAGAACACTATAGACAATCTCATTTATGAACATTGGTATAAAAATCCAGTTTATTAAACTATCAGGAATACTAATCATTCTTAGCTATGCAGTTTCTGACAACATTTCCTTTGTTTAGGGAATTATCAGATTCTCATCGAAGAAGTTGCTCATGCCACATTTTTTTTTCTCAGCTTCCCTTGAAGCTAACATAAGATGTATATGATCTGGAATTTGCCCATCAGATACTATCATTTCTGGCTTTGAGATGGAGAAAGGAACATTGGTTGAAGTTAAATCCAAGTCAAAAGTGACAGAGTCAAAGGGAGTATCTACTGTTCAGTACAAGTGACAAAACTTGTAGTGTTTAGTGTTTATGTTCTGCAGTGTTTGCAGTGAGGGTTCCCTGGACCAGTTCAACGAAATGATGTGAGGCTTTATTCTAGACTGGACTGCATAGTCTACAGACTTAACTTTGTTGATTTGTAAAACTCACTAGCATTTATTTGATAGATTTGGACAAACAATCTAACATGAGGTTTTAGCTTGTAACTAAAAATACTAATATGGTGGTAAAAGAGTTTAAGTAATACAAAGATAATTTAATAAATCAATTGATGTGATTATTATGTGAACAGCTTCAAAACTGCTAATAGACTATACAGGCTAGGACCAGCTGATGAAGTTCAGTACTTATTATTCACTAGAAACAATGCAACACAGAGTCTTACTGAGATAGGAATTTTTGGAAATGTTCTTAATTTGTAAATAGAATTGTTATGGTTTAAATGTGAAGTGTCTCTGAAGACTCATGAGTTGAGAGCATGATCCTCAGTGCAGCATTGTTCAAACATGAGGCCCAGAGAAGTGATTGGATCATGATTACTTTCATTTCATCAGTGGATTAATTCACTGATGAGATATAATTTGATAGCATTATTACGACATGATGAAAACAGGAGGTAGAGTCTAGTTAAAGGGAATCGATCATAGGGAAGTGATCTTAGGGACTCTGTTTTGTACCCAGTTACTTCCTCTCTTCCTCTCTGGATATGCTCTATCCTGTTCGCTTTACTTCCTAGTTGCCATTAGGTGAGTGGCTCTTCTCCACCACGCCCTTGCGCCATGATGTATGGCTTCAGCATAGACCCAGAAACAGTGAAGTCAGTGACCATGGACTGAAACCTCTGAAGCAATGAATCAAAATAAATCTTCCTCCTTTTTAAAAATATTTTCATTTTAAAGAGGGTAAAACTCAACACAGCAAAACAGAACAAAGCAGATCAGAAGAAAACAATGTAAGTGATACAGATTTCAAAGCAAGACAACAGCAGATCTACAGTGGCTACCATAATGTCTCTTGTTTTCTTCTAAATAGTTGTCTATCTCTTCACACACAATGAATTCATACAAAATAGTATAAAGATTCATACAAAATAGTATAAAACTGATCAGAACAGAATGATGAAGGCATTATAGGCTTTCAAGACCAGACAACCGGAAAATCAACAATGACTAAAATAAAATCTCTAGTTCTCTTCAAAATAGCTGTCCATACCTTCATTTATGTTGAAATTAAAAGTACAAAACAGACTAAAACCACTCTAAACAAAGAATAAAAGCACTATTGGTTTTCAAAGCATGATGATAGGAAATCAGAAATGGATACCATAATGTCTCTTTTTCTTCAAGGTAACTGTTCATTTCATCATGCATAATATAGTAGATTCTCGTAAGCTGTTTAGGAGAGAAGTTCTACACATGTATAAGCCTCTACATGTATACCTATCCTTTCTGTGTTAGAAGGAAAAACAAAACAAAACAAAACAAAACAAAACATATTACTAGAAAAACATGAAACAAAAAAGACAAATAAATAACAATAGCAAAGAGCCCAAAACGATGAGAGTATAGGTATTCAAAACAAGGTGGTAGGAGCATAACTAGGGTTGTTATTTACATCATGATCTTCCAGAGTTCCTCAGATCACCAGACACTAACACATCAAATTGTTCCAGTCCTATTAATGTTAACTTTTTTGTTCCAAGTATTTATAGAATTTGTAGTACTATTATCTTAGTTATCCTGTGTGCTTATTCAATTTTAGATATTTTTTCTTTTCCTTTCCTTTTTCTTTTTCCTCCTTTTCCCTGAGATACTATTTTTCCCCCTTTGAGCAGATACTTATCCTTTCACTGTATTTACTGAGCATGGTGTATCTTATGTACTCTTACCATTTCTCACATTAGGGAGACAATATGGTGTTTACACATAAAAATTTGATTTATTTTACTTATGAGTATAGTCTCAAGTTTCATCCATTTATTTATAAATATCTCAATGTGATCATTCATTATAGCTGAGTAATACTCCATTGTATAGAAATACCACATCTTTTTATCAATTCCTCAGTTGGTGGGCATTTAGGTTCTTTCCAAGATCTGGTTATTACAAAATGAGCTGCTATAAACATGGGTGCACATATATCACTGTGGTATGATGTTTTCAGTTCTTCTGGGAATATGCCTAGAATAGCTGGGTCAAATGAGACTTCCAATCAAAGTCTTTGAGGAATCTCCAGACTGACTCCACAGTGTTTGCACCAGTATATTCTGCCACCTACAGTGCAGAAGAGTTCCTTTTTCCCCACAGCCTCTCCAGCACTTGTTGTTGATAGTTTTCCTTATCCCGGTCATCCTCTCTGGAGTGAGATGGAATCTCAGTGTGGCTTTAATTTGCATTTCCCTAATAACTAATGATGCTGAACATTTATTCATGTATTTATTTGCCATTTGTATTTTTTTATCTGAGAAATGGGCATCTCATATGCCCATTTGGGGATTCAGTCTTTGAATTTCAGGGGTCTGTTTATTTTTATTTCTTTATATATTCTAGAGAGTTGTCCTTTGTCTGAAAGACAGGTCACTAAGATTTTCTCCCAATTTGTGAGGTTTTTTTTTCACTATGCTAAAGAT
This sequence comes from Dolichotis patagonum, assembly GCA_004027295.1. Classification (NCBI taxonomy): domain Eukaryota; kingdom Metazoa; phylum Chordata; class Mammalia; order Rodentia; family Caviidae; genus Dolichotis; species Dolichotis patagonum. The sequence goes on along the minus strand of PVJX010023540.1, from coordinate 23,881 downwards.
TTCTTTTGACATGCAAACACTTGTAATAAGTAGTGATCCCAGTTATTGATTCTGGGAAGTATTTCCGATGTGGTTTGATTTTTGTTCAAGAATTCTCTACCTACCCCTACCTCTTTAAGATTTCTACTTACTTTATCTTCCAATAGATTTAGTGTTTTTGTTTTAATCTTTAGGTCTTTGATATATTTTGACCTTACTACATGGTGATAGGCATGGGTCTAGTTTTAGGTTTGGGCATATGCAGAGCCAATTTTTCCTGCCTCATTTATTACAGAGACTATCTTTCATCAAGTGAATATGTTTGGCCCTTTCATCAAAGACAAAGTGGCTGACTTCTTGTAGATGTAGTTGTATCTTCTAATGTATTCCACTGATCTTCAGGTCTGTTTTTATTCCAGTGCCATGCAGATTTTATTACAGTAGCTTTGTAATATAACTTCAAGTCAGGAATTGTTATGCCTGTGGCCTTGCCTTTGTTGCTCAGAATTGCCTTTTCTATCTTAGGTCTCTTCTGGTTCCACATGAATTTTAGAAATGATTTCTCTAGATCTGTGAAGTATGCTAGTCATATTTTGATTGGGATTGCATTAAACCTGTATAACAATTTTGGGAGAATGGACATTTTCACAATATTCATTCTTCCTATCTATGAACAAAGGATGTCTTTCCATTTTCTGAGCTCTTCTTTGATTTCTTTTTTCAGAGTATTATAATTTGCTATACAAAACAAATATTAACAGAAATGAAAAATCAAATAAGCAAACAAAATTATAACAGGAGACCTTAACATGCCACTGACACAAAGGGACAGATCAACTGGATAGAAAATCTGCAAAGAATTAATAGAACTGAATCCCCCATGTGAACAAATGGACTTGGTGGACGTATATAGTGTTCCACCCAACAACATCAGAATATACATTTTTTCTCAGGAGCACATGGGAATGTCTCTAAAATAGACCATATAATAGTCTACAGAACATACTTCAGTAAATGCAAAAGAATTGAAATAATCCCATGCATGTTATTGGATCATAGCGCCATGAAACTAGAAATTAATGATAAAAGAAACTGCAAAAACCCCACAAACACATGGAAGTTGAATAATACAACCTGGAAAAATCAGTGGGTCACAGAGGAAATTAAAGAAGAAATTAAACAATATCTACAAGCAAACAAAAATGCAAGTACAAGTTACTGGAATCTGTGGAATGCAATGAAAGAAGTCCTCAGAGGAAAATTTATTGTAGTGAATTCCCACATCAGGAAAACAGAACGAACACAAATAAATAACCTGATGCTACACCTCAAACATTTATAAAAAAAAAAGCAAGTCAAACCCAATGCCAAAATAAGGGAGGAAATTATAAAGATCAGAGGAGAAATCAATGCAATAGAGACTAAGAAAACAATACAAAGAATCAATGAATCAAAGAGTTGGTTCTTTGAAAAAATAAATACAATTGATAAGCCCCTAGCCAGCCTTATTAAACAAAGGAAAGAAAGAACTCAAATTCATGCAATAAGGAATGAAAAGGGTGAAATCACTACAGACCCTGTGGAAATACAGAAGATCATCAATACTTACTTTGAATATCTTTACTCTCATAAGCTTGATAATACAGAAGAAATGGACAGATTCATAGAAAGATATGAATTACCAAAGCTGGGTCAAGAAGATGTAAAACTGCTAAATAACCCAATTTATATTAATGAAATTAAGAATTTAATTAAATCCTTACCAACAAAGAAAAGCCCAGGTCCAGACAGATTCACTGCGGAATTCTATAGTAAATAAAAGGAAGACTTAATGCTGACACTCCTCAAACTCTTCAGTGAAATCCAAAGGGAAGCAATTCTTTCTAACTCACTCCTGGAAGCAAATATTATTCTAGTACCAAAACCTGAGAAAGACCCAACTAAAAAGAGCACTATAGGCCAATCTCCCTACTGAACATAGATACAAAAATTCTCAATAAAATTTTGGCAAACAATGCAGCAAATCATCAAGATTATACACCACAACCAAGTCAGATTCATCTCAGGAATGCAGGGATGGTTCAACATATGTAAATCAATCAATGTAATCCACCATATCAATAGAGCTGAAAATAAGAATCATATGATCATTTCTATAGATGCAGAAAAAGCTTTTAATAAGGTCCAACACTCATTCATGACAAAAAACCTCACAGAAATTTGGAATAGATGGTCTTTACCTCAATATGATAAAAGCCATCTATGACAAATCAACATCCAGCATCATATTAAATGGTGAAAAACTGAAAGCCTTTACCCTAAAATCAGGCACAAGACAAGGATGTACATTATCACCACTCCTATTCAACATAGTACTGGAAATGCTAGCCAGAGCAATTAGACAAAAGAGAGAAATAAAGGCATAAGGATAGGAAAAGAGGAAGTTAAATTATCATTATTTGCAGATGACATGATACTCTACATAGATTACCCCAAAAATCCATTGAAAGACACTTAGATACAATAAATAAATTCAGTAATGTAGCTGTATACAAAGTCAACACTCAAAAATCAATAGCATTCCTATACACTAGCAACAAAATCACTGAGAGCAAAATAAGAGAAGCCATACTCTTTACAATAGCATCCAAAAAACTGAAATAGTTAGGAATTAATCTAACAAAAGAAGTAAAAGATCTATTCAGGGAAAATTATAATACCTTGAAAAAAGAAATTGAAGAGGGCCTCAGAAAATGGAAAGACATCCCATGTTAATGGATAGGAAGAAGAAACATTGTAAAAATGGCCATTCTCCCAAAATTGTTATACAGATTCAATGCAATCAAAATACCACTAGCATACCTCATAGATATAGAGAAATCATTCTTAAAATTCTTCTGGAACCAGAAGAGACATAGAATATCAAAGGCAATTCTAAGCAGCAAAGGCAAGGCAGGAGGCATCACAATCCCTGACTTGAAGTTATATTACAAAGCTACTGTAATAAAATTAACATGGTACTGGAATAAAAATAGACCTGAAGATCAATGGAATAGATTAGAAGATACAACTACAACTACAAACACACTCAGCCACCTTATCTTTGATAATGTCCACTGGGAGAAAGTTAGTCTCTTTAATAAATGGTGCTGGAAAAATTGGCTGTCCATATGCCAAAATCTAAAACTAAACCCAGGCTTATCACCATGTACTAAACTGTAGTCTAAATGGATCAAAGATCTAAATATTAAAACAAAAACACTAAATCTGTTGGAAGACAAAGTAGGTAGAAATCTTGGAGACATAGAGGTAGGTAGAGAATTCATGAATAAGAATCAAACTGCATGGGAAATACTTCCCAGAATCAATAACTGGGATCACATCTTATTAAAGAGTTTCTGCATGTCAAAAGAAATCTCTAGTATAGTGAAAATAAAATTCACAAACTGGGAAAAAATCTTAGTGAACTGTTCCTCAGACAAAGGACTTCTGTCTAGAACTTACAAAGAATTAAAAAAATCAGAGCCCTGAAATTCAAAGACCCAATCCAAAAATGGGCATCCAAGATGAATACACAGTTCTCAGATGAAGAAATATGAATGGCAAATAAATACATGAAACATTTTTCATCATCATTAGTCATTAGAGAAATGCAAATTAAAACTACACTGAGATTCCATCTCACTCCAGAAAGAATGGCCAGGATAAAGAAAACTACCAACAGCAAGTGCTGTAGAGGCTGTGGGGAAAAAGGAACTCTTCTGCACTGTTGGTGGCAGTATAGACTGGTGCAACCACTGTGGAGGTCAGTGTGGAGATTCCTCAAAAGACTGAGTTTGGAAGTCTCATTTGACCCAGCTATTCTACTTCTAGGCATATTCCTAGAAGAACTGAAAACATCACACCACAGTGATATATGTGTACCCATGTTTATAGCAGCACAATTTGTAATAGCCAGAACTTGGAAACAACCCACGTGCCCACCAACTGAGGAATAGATAAAAAGATGTTGTATTTTTATACAACAAAGTACTACTCAGCTATAAAGAATGATCACATTGAGATATTTATAAATAGATGGATGCAACTTGAGACCATACGCATAAGTGAAATAAATCAAACTCACATGTGTAAATACCATATAGTCTCCCTAGTGTAAGAAATGGTAAGAGTGCATAAGATCTTATGGTAATCATGGTTCCCCATTACATTGCTTTAAGTGTTATAATGTTTTCATTAATTGGTTGGAATGGTTTTATTCTGTTTTGTTTGATTTTATTATGTGTATTTGTATAAACAGCTACTTTGAAGAAAACAAGACATTATGGAAGCCTTGCTGATTTAATATCATATTGCTTTGTAGTTCTACAATCCTTTTTTTCTTCTATTACCATTGGTTCTATCATTTTGTGTTGTTTTGGATTTTAATATAGTGATATTATAAATTTTTTTTATGGAAAATGAGATATTATAGTAGCCATTGTTCATCTTCTGTTATTTGGTTTTGAATGTCCTGTAGTACTTTCATTCTCTTGAGTGGTTTTATCTATATTGTTATATTATTGTGTGTGAAGGTATACTCAACTATTTCAAAGAAAAGAGATGTCATGGTAGCCACTGTTAATATCTGGTTGTCTTGTTGTGAAGTGCTGTGTTGCTTACATTGTTCTGTTCTGATTCACTTTGTTCTGTCCTCTTTTGTCTTCTTCTCTTTAAAATAAAAAAACTCTACTGTCAGAATATAAAAACAAAGGTAAAATATATAGGAATTTACTTACATAAAATATTCAAAATATTTTTGCAGGCTACAAATATTAACTTAAGGCATAAAATTTGATTTAGAAAAATAGATCCATCTTGGTTGTGGATGATTTTCTTCAAATTATTTTATTAATTTAATATGCTCTCATTCCCAAGGTTTTTGCTGTACATGTAATTTAACAGATTTATTATAAAATTCATCTGGAAGTCAAATATTCAATAATGCCCAAAATGTCTGAAAACAAGAGAGCAAAGAGATGGGGGGAGAGCAAAAGGGAACTGTCCTAATATTTATTAAAAAATACTAGAGGCTCAGTAATAAATACATAAAAACAGATCAGTGAAGCAGTCTAGAGCTTTACATAAATATGAGAAAACACACAATGTTGATATTTGATATCTCAGTGGAAAATTTTCTAAAAATGATATAAATGCTGAATATATTTTGAAGTGGGGATATGTTAAACCTTTTCTCCTAATCAAACATAAAATTAACTATGTATCCATAAAATAATTTTTAAAAAGAAAAAAATTAAATATTCAAGAGTTATTGTTAAACATGACATAAAACCCTGAAGTTAGGTGGAAAAAAGGGTGAAAAATTGGATAGGACCAAAGCTTAAATCTGAATGTTAAAAATTAATAATATAAAGAAAGTGCAGGGACAAAGTAGCAGTATGTATTCAATAATATATAGTAATTGAGCATCTCTATCCATAATAACTAAAATATACTCATCGAAAGCAACTTTCACCTTTTTATTACCACATAAGCATCTTTATGCTTGAATGTCAAACAAGATTTCTCATATATTACTTTGATAATTAAAAAGTCAAAAGAAAATTTTAATGTAGGAAGCAACATCACTCCTGACTAATACTGTCCATTTCAGCTTGTTTTATTTAAAAATATAAGACATCAAAGTCTATAAAAATATTGTTCTGTATATTCATCCATTTAAACTAAAAATAGTCTTGGCTTGAAGAATTTGTGCATTATTTATGTCTGCTCCTTAGAATGAAGAAATGGAGCACACACATCTACATATACATGTATATGTTCCCCATTACAGCACCAACTGAAGAAATTAGCATTGCCATTACTTCCTGGCAAATTCAAATGGCTAGTTGGATAATATTCTTAAATCATAATTCATAAATGTTAATAAATGGTTTGCAAACAGTGGTGTTTTTAAGGTTCCATTAATGAAATATATTAGTATATGTAACAATATACTATACTATATATTGTAGTACATTAGGATATATTATGCTATACTATATTATACTATATATTATTATATACCATAGTATATTATTAAAATATGATATATATATAATGATATATTTCAATAATAAATATTATTGAAAAATAAATTAGTGGTCATGTCTCTTAATAACATGACTGCTTGCCTACTAAAATGACTACTTTGTTAAACACATGATTGCTTTCTTCATTCTTGGAGTTGATTTGGTGGATGGTAGTTAATAATTTGAAATCAAATGATATGGATATGGATCCATGCTTTACTTAGTCTTTCTGTCTCACTTTCCTCCATAGTAACAGTTTTTCTGAGGTCTGAAATTGCTTTGTCAGCTGTAAAGCATGTACACTAGTACTGTAACAATATTAACTGGTATTTCAGTGAATTTTGGCAATACAGAATTGAGTCCTTTTGTTACATTTTCTGTGATTTTTGTGAGGATCAATATAGGTGCAAGAATCAAAAAGAATAATTCTTCCAAGTAAACTTCTTGAGGACTTTGAAAAATCTTTACTTTTTCTGGGGCTTTCATGTTATAAGTCAAGAAATAAGTGTATTTCATGTTTGTTCACTCAAAACTATCTGCTAATGAATATAACAATTATTCATAGAAAAATTTTCCTTTTACTCATAACCAACATACATAGCTCAGATAAAAATTTGTCATCAAAGTTACAAGTCTTTCAGTATGGCTGGCATATTTGAGCTACTGCACCAAAGAAGTGAAGATTGGCTTTACCTGCCTATGCCTTATTTTCCTCAAAGTTCAATAGAGGAGAAGTCTTCAAGTATAATGTATATATCATTACCTATCCTTTCTGAGGAAAATTTTCATATTAAGCCATTCCTAAGTATTGTCTTTTTCAAATGTATCAGAAAAAATTAGATTCTCATATTTGTTAAGAGAAGACTTTTGAAATGGCTTGATAATTAAGGTGGAAAGATTTCACATGTGTAAGAAGGAACTCAATACCTTGAAAAATAGTACAGAGCCGGAATATGCTAAGAGAGTTCCAAATAGTGATGAGTACATGGAAAGGTAAAGGGCACACTTGCTTTTCAGGTTGCCTGCTGTCTTGGCCTGCTATAACAAAAAGGATAACTAAGCGAGTTATAAAATTTTACTTCTCACAGCTCTGGAGTGTCAAAAGCCAAGGTCATGGAATCAATAGATCTCGTGTTTGGTAAAAGCCATGTTTTTGGTTTGCAGATGTCATGACACCCTCACCTGGTATAAAGGCTGAGGAGTGCTGAGATGTCTCTTTTTAAAGAATATTAATTTCATTTTTGAGGATTCCAGCCTCATGACCTCTCATCACCTCGGAGAGATCCCGTCTTCACATAACATAACACTGGTGATTAAGTTTTGAACATCGGAATTCGGGGGGGGCACAAGCATTCAGATCTTAGCAGCCACAGAGAGAGATATTTGTCCACCAGGAGGTTTTGACAAACTCGAAAAAGCCTTATAGACACCACAGAGAGCTGCTTGGCTCTGCCAAGCATTACTATTCTCACATCTCAGTGGCATAACTTTTCCTCTTCTAGAATTTACTATTTTGCTTCCATGTTATTTTCATCTTCTGACTCTAAATATTTAGACTCATATATGAATTACTCATGGATAAAATTCAAGTATTTTCAGTCTCCTTGTAACCATTAGTTTTCAGCAACTCACTATGTTGAGTAAGAAGAAAGGATCATATCAGCTTCTACCCTATCTTGCTGCCATAGTACTCTCTTTGACTGAAACTCAAACACTGGGGGCATAGATAAGAAAAAATGGCCCTATTTATATCTACAGCACAAATAATACTAGATGGGAATTTGAGTACAGTGTCTCAATGTTAATATAGGCCCTCAGGGGGAGTGGGAGGACAGATGAGTGGGGGAAAGTTAGAGCAGGCAATCTGGAGATTGCATAGTTGGACTTTGATTGCAGACTTTTCCAGATTTTTAAGAGAAGAGGAATCATGCCGCAGGAAAAGGAGAGAGCACAAAAACATGAACTGACATGAGATGTTCTGGCAGCACTAGCAATGTTGAGTGTAAACAATGGAATGCTAGTGCAGGTAGAAGGAGAGAAAACAGGTGGGGTGGTCCCAGTCAGATCATGAAGGGCTCCATAAGTTATCCAAATAGCCTGGCCTCGGTCGTAGGCAGCACTCTGCTTCTTCTCCAGGCAGCACTGTGAGTGGACTCCAGGTTCATAGACAGGGATGGAGAGGAAGGAAAGGGACACAGTCAAATGGCAGTTTTGTAAATAGAGCATTTGATTTTCTTTTTATAATTCAATACATTATTAAACGTGTGATGAAAGAATATTAATTCCTGATAAAAAGTACACACTGTATTTAGCAAGCATATATACTATAACATAATATAATATAAGTAACATGCATAAAACTGATATTGGGAAATAATATGAATCTTGGATCTCTGGGAGACATGGTGATAAGGAAAAGCACTACTAAACAATCTTACTTCTAATTCTGCTTCTACTCTCATTCTTTTACCCATTACATAATTTTGAGAAAGTTACTCCATTTCTTAACCTTTGAATCGAGGGTTGTAATATCTTCTAATTTATAAATTTATTGAGAAGACTAAATAAAACATTGTATTAGTTTCCTAGGATACCATAACAAACTACAATAAACTAGATGTTTTAAAACAACAGAAATTTATTGTCTTGTATTACCACATGCTAGAAATCTGAAATTAAGATGTTGATAGGCCATGGTCCTTGTGAACGTTGTATGGAAATGTCATGGTTTAGATTTAAAATGTTCCCCAAAAGTGTCATATATCCACAGGTGGGGCTTTCAGAAAGTGATTGCCTCATGGAATTAATGCATTGATGAGTTTGTGGATGAATATGCTGTTAGGATGTAGAGACTGGGTGGAGGGGATAGGGTGTGGCTTTGGGGGGCATATCTCCTGGTCTAGCCGTTCCTCTTCTCTGTGCTTCCTGGCTGCTCTCAGTTGAGCACTTTCCCCTGCTCGGCCTTAGATGCCATTTTTGCCTTGGAACCAGACAGGCCTGGACTGAACCCTGTGAAACTCTGAGCCAAATTAAACTGGTGAGTGTCAGGAATACTGTTCAGTAACAGGAAGATGAATACACCAAGGATCTTTCCTGACCTCTTCTACCCTCTGTCATTTACTGGTGATCTTTGGTTTTTGTTGGCTGTAGACACATCTTTCTAGTTGTCTGCCTCCGCTGTCCTAGAACCATCTTTTCCTTATGTGTGTGTCACTTTTTGTAACAAAAGTCTACCCTATTCCACTATGACCTGAACTTAGCTTGATTCATTGCATCTGCAACTATACTGTTTACAATGAGATCACATTCTGAGATATTGGGGCTTAGGACTTGAAGTATCTATTTTAAAGGGTCACAAATCAATCCATAAGAAATAATTTCTGGAGGACAGGGACAGCTGAATGGCACAGCATCTGCCTCGCAAGCATGAGGTCATGAGTTCAATCCCTGGTACCAAACAGGAAAAAAAAAAAGAAAGAAATGATCTCTGAAAAGTCTTTGGCACTCAACACAAAATAAATATCTACTATTATCATTAAAGCAGAAGGAAGCAACAGTTATGATCCATATTGGTACTGTACTATCTTGGACTAGGTGGGTTCTTAGCTAAAGGTGTTGATATGATGATTTGATGTATATTTATGTTTTTGTTTTAGAAGTGTAAAAAGATCAATGTAGTTCTCTGTAAAACTAGAAATAGTATCCATAAATATAAGGAAGCATCTTCCTCTTCTTGTGCATGATCTAGTGTTCACAAAGATAGGGCATAATGTGATATTAAATGTCAGGTGAATAAATAAATGCAGCTTATAACCACATCTTTGTGGTTTTAAAGGTATGTAAAATGTCATCAAATTTGTCACTGGACTTGTTATCAGGCTTATTTAATTTATCCTTAGAAACAAAAAATGAGAATCTCCTTTCTCGGGGTGAAGTGAGGGCTTTTAATCTTTTTTAGGAGCAGAATTCCTCTGCCTAATGTGCAGATTTAGTAAGACTTCTACAGTTTTGGCAGGCTTCCCCTTTCCCACATAGCCATGCAACTGGCATTGCTCATTTTCCATTTCCTAAAATGAAAAAGAGGAAAATGCTTTTCCTTGTACATTTTGATAGTGGTTTTGATATTGACTTAAACATTTTCATTTAAAAACACAAAAGTTGACTTGAGTTCAGTTACACTGTAAGATTTATCAAGTGAAAATCCCCAATTCAGAATTAAATGGATATGGGGTGCTGTAAAATATATCTTAAGTAGCAAATCAGTTCAGTTATCAGGGTAGGAAGTATATATGAAGAACTAGAAGAAATATATATATGTTATAGTTTCTTAAACACACTTTTAGTATATATGCTACTGAAATGAACACACTTAAGTATACTTTTAAAAGTTATATATGGAACAAACTGCAATTTTGTATCTCAAGTATCTGTCAAAACTAGTCTGTGAAAAAGACAGGCTGCAAACATTTAGGAAGAGCACACTGAGCAAGAAATGCTTAAAAAACCACATTTAATCATTAATTCTAATTTTAAGTAAATGCATGAGGAAACCAGCAAATGAGAACTATGATGGAAAGGAATATGAAAAGAATACATTATTATTGTCTTCTAGTTTAGGCAAAATTAGAATGGGAACTCAAAAAGAGAAAGATGATCCAGGCAGGTCTGAAAGAAAATTTAGCAAGCAAAATGTCTGAAGAACGGGAATTCTAGGCATGTTAAAGAGGAGGAAGTCAGGAAAAGGAGTTGGAATATGAGGAAACTGACACGAGTAGAAAATCCTGCACGATTCACATTAACTCTTATTCCCTACAGTTAAAATTGTAAGGTCAGTTAAGAGAACTATAGCCAAACATACAGATTTGAATTTCACATTATTTCTCTTGAGTGAGAAACACAAAGTGTAAAGATGGTGAAAAATAGAGCACAGACCGGAAAGTAGGAAGAACTTGTTCAAATGAGAAGGGAACGGGAGAAGGGTTTGGAATAAGGGAAGGGAAGGAAAAAGGATTTAGAAAAAAGGAGCTGAAGGGAAAATGAAACACCTTTTGTAAATAGAGAGGGGAAGAAGGGTTGAAAAAAAGGAAAGCAAATGGGAAAAAAGAATTAACATATGTGCAAGTACAAATTACAGATGATTAATATAAAAATTATGCATGGCAAACATGTATTAATAAAAAAATTAAAAAGAAAAAGAATGTGTCAGCAACTCAACCTCCAGTGCTAGGTGAAAAAGTCATTGTTTACCACCTGAAAATACAGAGAAACATTGTCAGTTACTGAAGCAAAGTTACAACGGTTCAGAAGACAATACTCACAAAAATAAACCAGGGAAAACATACAAAAAGAGAAGACAGAGAATGATTAAGTTCTCTTAACCAGTACAGGGCTATATACCTACAGGCCTGCAGGTGTTTATTTTTCTTTAAACGTGAATCGTGGATGGAAATTATGAAGAGAAAACACAGTATACCTAAAGGAATCTTGAACTAGGGATTTGTCAGATTAGAGTTATGGGCTAGATTCTGTTCCTTATTAGCTCTGGATCTTTCAGGAAGCCACAAGTTTCAAATTTTCTCATTGGTCAATTGTTTTGCTTTGTATGCTTTAGGGCATCCACCTAAAATTATATGACTCGTACTTTATTAATTCATTATTTTAGTGAAGATAGACAATTCTATCTATAGATTTGTGACTCATATATACACTGATGCATATGACTACTTACATGCACACATATATGCATACATAAAAGGGTAATATTCGAAGTATTTTGCCACCAGTTCAGCATCAACTAACCAGGAGACAGACTGGTTGAAAACATCCAGTATAGGACTGGGGATGTAGCTCAATGTAAAGGCTCTGGGTTCAATCACCAGAACTGAAAAAATAATCACAAACACAAAAACAAATATATGCACACATGTATACACAAATCCACCAAAAACAATAACAAAAACCCTTGTGATCATACCAGCACATGCCTCTGAGCATCAATTGTGCAATGACAAAATGACAGACAGATGAATAGACAAAGTTTAAAGGTGGATACTCATTTTCAGTAAACCAAATCTATATTCACATTATAAAACATGCAGTCTTTGTGTTACTTATTGTTTACATATTGCTTCATTGTAAACTCAGTGAGCAGGGAGACATACATGCTTCTGGAAGAAAGAAAGGAAGGGAGAGAGGGAGGGGAGGGCCTATGCTTGAGGATCTTAGTCCCAACAGGTAGCACAGCTCATGACAAGACCAGAGACAGAACTACGGCTAGCTTGATAATGAAATACTTATTCTCATTGACTAATTTGCATGAAGACTAAGGAACCTTTTGGGGAAAATTTTTTCAATCAGACACTATTGATACATTTTAGATATACATAATGATCACCTTCATCATAAAGAATTTGTACCTGTACATGATATACCTTGATGGCAGGAGGAGGGGGCTTGAACAAGTCCAATTCAGAGGTGCAAATTTCAACATTTCATCTGTAAATGGAGGAAAGAACTAAACACCCGAGAAAACCCAGATGGACCCTTACGAAGAATTCCCTTGTAGAGAAGGGTCTGGTGAGGGGCCGGATAGTGCTCGGAGTGGCTCAGCGTGCTGCCTGTGGCAGGGCAGAGAGCAGGAGGAAGAACAAGGCTTTGGACTCTCCTGAGAGGGCCTCTAAACTACTTCCGGCATTACCTTCTGGGAAATTACTTAGCTTCTTGGACTTCAATAAAATGGAGGTGGAGTAGCTTTGAACAGTAGTGAGGAAGAATGAAGGAATTGCATGCAAAGCCTCGAGAGAACTCCCCTCATCTGCACTGCCATTACCTGGGTGCCCAGGTGGGCTCTGAAGAGGACTGCGGAGTTGTTTACTTGTGGGCTATAAAACCCCAGAATGATAATAACTGTAATAATATCCATGTCAACAGTCTCACTACCATCTGTATCCTTTGGGGTCTTCTCCACTCCACCCCAGCCTGTCCATCCTCAGAGAAAGTAATTTTCCTTTTCCCTTCTGAGAGCATTGCTTGAGCTTGATCCTTGGGAATTCCAGCTTCCCTGGCTCAGAGCGATTATGAGAAGCCTTTGCTTTGAAAGCCAAGGTCACCATACCTGAATTGTCTAGGGGAAAATGATGCTTAGCTTTGGAAGAGATGGTAACAACTTAGCTGAGGGAAACAGAACCACTGGATGGCAGACCTGCTCCCCATTCCTATCCACACTTTTTAAGTGAAAAGAACAAACTATTATCAAGAAAGAATATCTTTAAAATATATAAAGTTTCTGGCTATCATTATCTAAAACAGTTAGGAACTGGCTTGGGCTTTATGGCAAAATCCGAAGCCCAGTGGCACTGCCCAGAGTCTCAGTCACAAGGAAAGGAGGCAGGGAGCTGAAAAAGGGCTCGGTTGCACCTAGAAACTAAAAGATGGAGCTGGGATCAAAGTCGAGTAGAACCAAGTGCCAGATCAGCACCCAGAAGCAAGATGGGAGGTTCTGACCAACCCTAGATATGCCTGGTGTGCTGGCCACGCTCACGATGGCATCAGAAAAGACTGTTCCTGCACCAGGAATCCTGTAACACAGGGCTTGACTTTCCCCAGAGAGTTGAAAAAAGGTAAGGAGCTTGTAGAAAATCTCACTCTCTCAATCTCTCTCTGTCTCTCTGTCTCTCTCTCTGTCTGTCTCTCTCTCTCTCTTACACACACACACACACACACACACCACACACACACACACATTGCTTAAATAATCAGAAGTAGATTATTTTGAATCTTTTCCCATGTATTATAAAGAAACAATGAATGCAAATGATAGCCTAAAGCCATTATTTCAAATTCTTATAAATGTCATATGCATGGTTTCAGGATAAGTCAGAAGTACATGCACGCTTTCATTAAAAGTTAAATAGAGAGCTTGGGGTGAGGACGAGGGGCCAAGTGATGTGGAAGGATAAAACTATTTTATGTGAGAGGATTCATTTATGCTTTGGGAATGCAGCTGGCCTTAATTTCTGTGGGACTTGGGAAATTGCTCAGCTTCTCTGGACTTCAGTAAAATGGGGGCATCCTTGTTATTTGTAGATACTTGGTTTCCTCATGTGACTGATGAGCTTACATGTAAAAGAGCAGTTGCTGTTGTAGCTAAAGAGAATTCTGTCCCTACAAGTAATATTTTAGACCCATTGTTTTCAGCTCTTTCTTCTATGGCTATCTTCTGTATTAATATTACAGTATAAAGATGATCCATAACACACTTAAACTTTTTCCTTTAAGTATCAAGATGACTGAGCCACCCTGTCCTGTAAATAATAAGGTTTAGACATTTACAGATTACTCCTGTCAACTGAAAAGCGGTTAAAGTGAAAATGATCCCGTCCTGGCAGACATTCATGTGACCTAAGGTTTGGGTATTTCCTTAGAATTTATAACCTTGACAGTTAATTTTGAAGGCCTCTTTTAAAGCCTGTCATTTAGCGCAAATTGACATTTAAGCAGCTTTTTAAAGCTCTAGCATAAAAATGTTAAGACAGCCTGAGTTTTTTTTTCCCAGCTAAAATCACCTATTATTTATTATCATTGTCAGGAAAGTGAATCATCAATTTCCCTCTTTTAACATTTTCTTAGGAATTAAAGGTAGTAGAGAAGATTGGACATCCTTAATTTTCTGTCTTTAAAAGAAGAAGTAAAGCTCTTAAATTAACATTAAAATGTTTTGTACATGAAAAGGTACTACAAAATGAAGACCAGTCTCTGAGAACTGTGATACATGTAACAAAGAGTTTGAATGGGCATAGAAAAAGTCAAATTAACACAGTAAAAGACCACTGGGAGTGACAGAAATGTGACCAAGATGATGGTTTGAAGGACTCGCTGTGTACTTAGCACTCACTGTGCTCCACTGCCAACCCACTGGCAGCAGCTTCCCAGCCAAGGAGCTTTGGAGTGGTCAGGTGGAGGCTGTGGCCAGTGCTGAGGAGAGGAGCACAGGGAACCTCTGGAGACCCAGGAAGGAGGTCAGGAGGAAGAGCAGCCCGAGATGAGAGAAATGTAAACAGAGCCTGACTTTGGTTCCTGGTGAGGGGTCCTGAGCTAACAGATGGGACAATGAAAGCTTTTGTTCACGCTTTTCATTGTATTTTTATTTTGTTTATGAAATATATGAATTTAATCTTTTCTACCCCAAGAATACTGAGTTTAGTTAATCTAAAGAGATTATCACAAAGGGCTGCCGATGGAATTTGATGGCATCAATGTAGAATTCAAACCCTTTAGAAAGAAAGAGAAAAAGATCAGGACTGACAAATAGTGGGGAAATAGAAACTCAGTATATGTAGTTGATACAGTCTGTCTTCATGTGAAAGCAGCATCAAGGCTGTTACTGGTTTTCTGTTGTAAGATGAGTTCTTTATATGCTCAGTTTCCCAACAATGTCATTATTGAAAGGAGTAAGGGTCTCTTAACATCCAAAATTGCTTGGGTGAAAACTATATCCACAAGATTTACATAAGACCAGGACATTGCTTTTTCCATTAAGCTAAGAAAGATAGGGTACTTTTTGAAGGAAACAACTTTAAATTTCCTTTGAATTCAGCTGTTTCAGTTTAGTAAGTCACAGTTGCTAAAAACCAGGACATCACAAAGGTTTTCAATGGCATGTGTGTCTGATAAACAATACTGTGGGCAGATGGATAGCATGTGGGAGATGGCCAGCTATGGAAGCAGTGTGGTGCTCACTGGTACTTAAAGATCTATTTGTGATATTTGAAAAACATAACTGAATTCATGTACTGAAAAACAGATGTGAAGGTAAAAAAAAAAGACATTGTGGGATATTACGAACCATTTTTCTGAGTCAGTTGTGGGTTAAGGGGGAAACTGTCTGAAACTACTGACAAAGGCAGAGCGCTGCACTTCCTGCGTATGTGGCCAAAGCGATACTCAGCAGAAATGTAGCATTATGTGCATTTGTTAGTAAGCACAATAATAAATGGTGAAGCTTTCAACTCATGATGATAACAAGTAAACGAAACATGAAAAAATAAAGAAGGGAATTTTTGAAAATAAAAGCAGAAATAGGTTAAATGGGAAATAACCTGTAAAAAAACCAGACTAATTAAAATTGGTTCTTTGAACACATATTAAAGCGTTAGGAGTATAGCTTAGTAGTAGCATCTGCCTACTCTAGCAAGCATAGGCCATGGCTTCAATTCATTGTTGTTGTGTGGAGAAATAAGACACAAAAGTCTCTGGAAACTCTGCTGATGGAGGGTGCCAGGAATAAGGATAAAAGATAGCTAAAAATACAGGTAAGTTTTATGAAATCAGAAAGGACTTCTACATAAAATTTACAGTAATAAATTTAACATTTTAGAGGGAAAAATTGTTAGGGACACAAACCATCAAAATAATATCAGAAAAGATGAAAAGCTGAATAGATAAATTGCCATGGAAAAAGAACTGAAAACATAATTTTAAAAATCTACAAAAAAAGACATCATCCCAGGCCATTTTATGATTGAGTTCTATAGAAAAATTTTGGGATAGAGTTTGAAATGTTTTATTTAAATTGTTTCAGGGCATGGGATAAATATTTAACTCTTTCTTCATGTTCTACACTGCTACACTACAACACCAAACTCAATAAAATTAACCTAAATTAACCTTTCTCTAAATCTGACATAGATTTGAATAATAAGTATCTTTGTAAGAAATTACAAATCCAAACTATATAAAATATGCAAGAATAATATTTCATGACTAAGTAGGACTTTTTATAACTATGAAAGAATAGTCAAATAATTGAACAATGGGGAACATATCCTTTTAGTTCCTTGAGTAATTAGAAAAGCAAGAAAATCCGTATGATGCATGCCACAGGTATTAAAAAGGAAGTTGATAAAAATCCCAAAACTGTTCTTAAAATAAACACAGAATATACGAATAGCATGAAAATAGGATGCTGTATAAAACATGAGCTTTGCCCCCATTTCCTTAGATTTACTACTGAGGAATGAAAGTGTTCTTTTTCCAAGAGACTAGCTGGCCTGTGGTCCAGGTTGTCCTGTCTCTACCATGAAGATTTTTTGTTACCAGGTCAGTAATAAGAGGCTGGCACACCTACTAGTTGCCCTGGAGATGCTCAGACTCTGTGATCAGAAGGTCCAGTTACGTGAGGGCATTTGAGCTGGCTTTTCCAACAGGCAGTAAAGAGCTTCAATTTCATGGAATCTTAAATAACCTCCAGACTGAAAACTTAAAGGAGGAAAGCAGGAAAGATTGTTATTATTGATCAGTAGTAACAGTAGTTGTAGCAGTCGTGGTGATTTGGAGGCTTGGGGTGACTTGAGTTAACAGGGGTGGTGCTCTGACCCTTGGGTGGCAGAGATCCTGTTCTCAGAGGGAGAGATTTTGGGAGCTAAGGGAGCTAAGCCAGCTGGGCTGAAACCATGGGCACCTGCTGAGCACAATGCAGCACACCAGGCAGTGTGTGAGTGTGTGTGTGTGTGTGTTCATATGTGTCTTTTGTGTGTGCACATATCATTTCTGTGTACATGAGTGCTTGTGTGTATAGGTACATGCTCCTAGATGTTCCAAATTTAGATTATTCATTATTACAGAGATTTATATAATATGTGTAAAATACTTTAAAACTTTGAAAATGAGACTTTTGTCAGATGGTTAAATAAAAGATCAACATATGATAGTGACTTGCTTTCAGATATGCCAGCAGAGATCTATCCATATTGAAATGTTATCACTTACACTAGGTAATTAGGTTTGACATTTATTCCAAAAGGGAATTGGCATGCCATTATTGGTAGCCTGAGGTCCTCTTCTTCTAGCTGTTGTTCATCAATGTTTGTTGTACAATAACTTTTAAAACCCTGTTCATTTGGCGTATTTATTAAAATCTTTTAGACACTTGGCCTTGTAGCTGGCACTAAAGTTACAAAAACTCACAGTTCATCCTCCCTTGAACACAACCTGCTGACGTTAAAAGATGTGTGTTGTATCATAGCTCATTGTACACAGCAGCGTGCATAGCAAATCATGGTGTGGACCATGCAGAAGGTTGCTCATTCCTGCTGGAAACAGGAAATGCTTCACAAAAGCATCACTTCAAATATCTCCTAAAATACCTATTGTATCACGTCACAGATGAAGGGAATCAAAATACTAGGTAATTTAATTTTTATCAGCCCACAGCTTAAGATTAATTCAGTCTTTTTATTTTTTAAATATTTTTATTAGTACAGGTTTGCAGTACACAGTGATTATATTGCTTTTAGGACTTGGTACACATGCATAACACATCGTTCTTTCTCCTCTCTGTCTCTTGGACCCCTTCCCGTTTACTAAAGATCTATTATGTTTTATTTTGCTCTTTTGTTTATATTTTGTGTTTCTGGCATAGGAGAAACCAAGAAATGTTTAAGTTTATCTGTCTGATTTATTTAACTTAATATTATGGTGTCAACTTGCAACCATTTACCTACAAATGTCTTGTTTATGCTGTATGGCAGAGTAGTTCTCCATTGTGTATAAATACCATAGTTTCTTTATCTATTCATCTTTTGATGCACATGTATGCTGCTTCTAAAGCGCAGCTATCATGACTTGTGCAGCTATGAACATTGATATGAATGTATCCCCCTAAGATGATTTTAACATTTTGGGGGAGGATACCTAGCAGGAGAATGGCTGGTTTGAAATGAAAGATAGTTTTAGTTTTTTGAGGAATCTCTGTAATGATTTTCATACTAGTTGTATTAGTTTATATTCTCACCAACTACGTAGAAAGGTTTCTTTTTCCCGCATAGTCTCAGCAGCATTTGTTTTATTTTGATTTTGTGATTGTAGCCATTCTTTCTGGAGTAAGATAGAATTTCAGGGTTGTTTTAATGTGAATTTGACATTATTTTTATTGACAAAGTTCTTGCCTATGTCTTATGTCTTCAAGTGTTACTTCCTCGTAGATTAACTACTTCTACTTTAACATTTAAATCTTTAATCCATTTTGATTTTAGTTTAGAATATGCTAAGATACATGAATCTAGATTCAATCTTTTGCATGTGAAAAACCAGTTTTCCCAATATCATTTATTAAAGAGACTGTCTTTCTTCCAGGGAAGGTGTTCAGCCCCTTTGTGAAAGATTAGATAGAAGAATGTGCTTGGCGTTGCTTCATCTTTTCTGTTCTGCTGGTTCTGTCTGCTTTTATGCCAGTGCTATGTCATTTTTATCACTATTACTTTTAATTTGGTTAAAATCAATTTGTAGTTTGATTTTTAAATAAAGTGATAGAAACACAAATTTTCAGTCTTAGTCCCTGGATTGACATGCCAATATGTATTTTGGGTTGCATAAGGCCTCTGAAGCCATTATAAAGTTGGGGAAGTTGTGAAGGTCAACTTATCCTTAACTCTCATGAAGTAAAACCTAGTCATGTTAAGGGAGAGGATAATTTAGTGACTGCATTTTTAATCTTAAATTCCTTTGGTTCAAACTGAAAAGTTCTGATGCTGTGTGTAATGATGCTTCCTTATTCCAACAGAGATGCTAGCAAGAGAGCGAGATTGAAACCCACAGAAAATCAAAATAAACCTTTTGGTTTCCCCTACTTTTAGTTCTTTGTTTCTGTCACCAATTTTGGAGATCATTTAGCTAAGCACTAAACTCTCATTAGCTTTGCTATATACAGAACACCTCTGGCATGGTCACTATGGTAACAATAGTTCAAGTTGTTTTTCAGAAATTTAGACATAGCTCAAACTGATGAAAACCATCTAGCCTCTCACTTGGATCTCCACACATGTCAAATTGGTAACCTTGTCACATTAGAGGACAATTTTATGGGCAGATAATGCTAATGCCACTTTCTGAATGTGCATCTTACAAAGGGTCATGAAATTTTATTCCACATGGGTAGAACCCTGTTACTTCAATTTTCCTTGCCTCATATTACCTTTCCTCATGTCTCAGAGTACTCTGTTTCTTTATCTTATAATACACCTGAATTTCATCTTTAGGAAGCTTGAACCTTGTCTTTACTCTTCTCAGCTAATAACTATGCCATTAAACTTTCTCCACACCATGCACCAGTGTCCCATATTTGATGTACTTTGGAACATGACTATGATTTTGAGGATTGGCAACAAGATGAGAACAAGGTAAGTCAAGGGAGAGTAAGGGGTAAGTCTGTGGATCTCAAAATGTGGTCCTCAGTTCATCATCTGGGAACTTAAACAAAATGCAAACTCTGAGCTGCCACTCCTGATCTGCTAAATCAGAAACTCTGGGAGAGGGATCCATCCAGCTGCATTTAATCCAGCCTTTCAGCATGCTGAACTCCAGCTATCACTGTGCTAAAGAGGACAAATATGGACATGCAGGCAGTTAGCAGCTTTAATTTCTGTAACCATAAGGAGGAAATATAGCAGAAGTCAAGCAAGAAAATCTTATCATTATTTTTCTCAAAGCAAGTATGTAATTAATATTTAGTAGAGGGTATCCTGGAGAGTGGGCTGGCTGAAGGAGAGTGAGTTCATGCTCTGTGCCCCTCCATTACATTCTGGAGGGCAGGCCAGCTGGAGGAGAGTGAGCCTGTGCTCTATGCTCCTCTGTTACATCCCAGAGGGCAGGCCAGCTAGAAGACAGTGAATTTGTGATCTGGGCCCCATCCACTGCTTCCCAGAGAGTGGGTGAGCTGGAAGTGTGTAAGACTCATGGGAACCCAAGGACCCAGGACAATAACCTGGTGCACAGATACACACACACTTCTGGAGGGTGAAGTAATCAGTGAGGCTGGTAAGGTGGAAGCATCTGAAGCAACAGCAAGGAGACAGCATTTGGACTCTGGAGACCTCCACCAACAGAAGACCAGTCTCAGATACCACATCCAGAGGCCAGGTTCAGGTCTATAACCAGTACGTCTCTGGGGTGCAACACAGACATTATCATAGAACTGTAAACACCAGAAGAAACTGAACATATATGTCTCTACAAGTTCGCCAGCCACTATCAAGGGCTGGTATGCAATACTGGTGAGAAGAAACAGTCAGTCAAGCTATCAAGCACCTCGCGGGGGAGACTTGGTGTAGCTGTCTGTGTCTGGAGAAGTCCGCCTCACACAACCATCTCCCTGGGAACCTAGGATAGGAGAAACTTAGGGCCTGACCCATTCCCCTACACTATGGAGGGCAGCCAACACAGCACCTGGGAATCCCAACCAGCTTGTTAAGAGGAACCGAGAAAAATGCCAAGACGAATGAGCAAAAGGCAATCTCAGACCCCCAGCCCATACAGAATGAGTGTAGGAGACATAGAAACAGAACAATTTGGAAGTTGCACACATGAAATTTCTGAAAGAATAGCAACTGAAGGAAAGAAACAATATCATGAGACTGCAAAAGCAATCAGATCAGAAATAATATCTCAGGTAAAAGAAGAAATGGGAAACATAATGAAAGAAATGTTAAGCATATTTAAAGAAGACATAGATAATAAAAGAAGCATTGGAAAATGACAGAAACCTTGAATAAACAGTATAGGAAACAACTACAGTGCATGAAACAGATTCAAAGAGATATCCAGAAAATTAAAGACTCCATTGAAAGCTGGAAAAATTGCTTGAAAGAAATTGAAGATAAACTTTCAGACGTTGAAGACAAGATTGCAGCTACTAACTATGTATGGAAAGACCTCTTAAAAATAACAAGAAATCAGGAAATAGCAGCTCAATGGCTGCAAGATGACACAAAGAAAAGTAAGGTTGATAGGTATCAGTGAAAGAGCAGGGATCAACACAAATGACATAAAAAGACTTTTCAGAAATAACAGCAGAAAACTTCCCAAGCATGGGAAAAGGAACTGACATGCAGATAAGTGAGGCATGTAGCACTCCAACCAGACATAACCAAAATAAATCTACACCCAAGCATATAATAATCTAGATTCCAGAAACTCAGCACAAGAGCAGAATACTAAAGGGTGTTAGAGGAAAGAAACACATCACTATAAAGGAAAACTCATAGAATCATGGCAGACTTCTCAACACAAACCATCATGTCAAGGTGAGCTTGGAGTGAAGTGTTTCAAATTCTGAAAGAAAACAACTTCCAACCCAGATTGATGTACCCTGCAATGCTATCTTTCAAAATTAATGGAGAAATGAGATACTTCCATGATAAAGAACAATTGAAGGAACTCATGACCACAAAACTAACCAACCCTACAGAGTGCTGAAGGATACTCTGGAGAGAGACAAAGATGAGCATGGTTCCAGGAACAGTAGTAGAGGGGGATTGCTGAACAGGGCAGGCAAGTGAATGGAGGGGAAAAGTGGGGGGACAATGGCAGGAGGATAGCATGTTAGAGATGAACCAATGCATTCCAGTTGTCACCATTAATGTAGATGGCATCAACTCACCAATAAAAAGAAACAGAGTGGATCAGGAGGCAGGATCCATCAATATGTTTTGTACAAGAAACACATTTGACTCAAAAGAAAATTCATGGACTGAAGGTTGGAGGAGGAACAGCAATGTTCCATGTGATGGGAACCTGGAAAAAAAGCAAGGGTAGCTTGCCCATCAACTATGGAATGGATAGGAAAAATATGGTATTTTTATACAATGGAAAATTACTCAGCTATAAAGAAAGATAACCTCGAGGCTCCTGTAGGTAAATGGATGCAAGATCATGCTCATGGGTGAAATGCTTTGGACTCACATGGCTGAACATTGTTTTAGCTCCTTAGCATAAAAAACTGATAAAAATGTATAATATATATTATGAAAGGGGAGGAAATATCTAAAAAGTAAAGATGATAACCACTGTTAATTTCCAGTTACCTTGTTTTGAAGTCCTGTATTGTTTTCATTGTTTTATTTGGTTTGGTTTTGCTCAGTTTTGTTTTTTTAAAATTCTATTATGTCATAGTATGGACACGTTTTTTTGAATACAAAAAGAATATTATTGTAGCCATTGTTGATTTCCCATTATCTTGCTTTGCAGTCTTGTATCACTTTCATTGTTTTGTTTTGATTGGTTTTATTCTGTTCTGTTTTATTTGGTTTTATTGTGGCTTATGCTATGGGCAGTTATTTTGAAGATAACATGAGGCATTATGGCAGTGATTGTTCATTTCCTGTTATCTTGTTTTGAAGTGCTGTATTGTTCTCATTGTTTCATTTTAATTGGCTTTATTTTGTTTCATTTTGTTTGGTTTCATTCTTTTTTTATTTTAAAGAGCATAAAACAAAAGAGAATAGAACAAAGCAAATCAGAACAGAGCAATGCAAGCAACACAGCATTTCAAAATAAGACAGCCGGATATCAACAGTAGCTACTGTAATGTCTCTTTTCTTTGAAATAGTTGAGCATAGCTTCACACACAGTAGTATCAAACATAACAAAATAGTATAAAACCATTCAAGAGAATGAAAGAAATACAAGATAGTCAAAATGAAATAACTAATAATGAACAATGGCTACTATAATATCTCATTTTCCTTAAAAAATTGTTTATACTATCACACATATTAAAATGCAATAAGATATGACATGATAGAACCAATGGAAACAGAAGAACAAAAGCATGGTAGGACTTCACATCAAGATGATATTAAATCACCACTGGCTGCCATAATGTCTTGTTTTCTTCAAAGTAGCTGTTCATACCATCACACATAATAAAATTAAACAAAATAAAACCATTCCACACAATGAATGAAAACATTGTAAGACTTCAAAGCAATATAATGGGGAACCATGATGACCATAAGATCTTATGTACTCTTACCATTTCTTATACAAGGGAGACTATA